>MU224574.1:395021-410170 GCA_018584345.1 Thuja plicata | reverse complement strand
ACTTTCACTCCTCTGCATTGGAGTCACAGTGGTTTGTTCTTTTCTCCAGGGGTTCTTTCATTCTGGGGGGCTTTGGAGCCTCGACCCTCTCTCACGGGGGGGTTAGCAGCACGCATTGTACTACTGGTTTTGAGAGAGTCTCTTGAAGTCATTCTTTTGTCTTTGCTTGCCTTTATATCTCTTTTTGGAGAGGGGTTTTTCCTACTGGGTTTTCTCCTTTGTCTCCGGTTTACAGAGATTTCCTTGTACTGGGTACCTGATTAGACCTTGTTGCCGGGACCCATTTCTTTCTTTCTTATTCTTGCTAGGTCAGCTTTCTCCCTGCGTTCAGCTTAAGGGGGGGTGTTAGAGTTTTATTTCTTTTTACTCTAGTTGCTTAAGCGTCTCTTAGGTGAATTATTAATTAGTTATTAATTAATAATGTGCTTCCTAGCCTTTATGTTTTTAGGGTTTCATTCACCTTTAAGGTCGAATGCTTTGTAATGTTTTTTCATGGACTTTGGAAATAATCATTTTCTCTCACTCCGCTGAGATTTTCCAAACCCTAGCTTCTCTCTCTCTCACAGGTTTCTCTTTTAGCTTCAGGTTTTTTGCATGCAGGTGTTCTTGGCGGTCTGTGGATTTGCATGTTTGCAAAATCCTACACAACTTGACATAATGCACAACTTATCAAAAATTTCTAAACATCCTTATACAACTGTGGCCAAAAATACCTTTCCTTAAGTAAACTCAATGTCTTATCAATTCCAAAATTTCCAGCCAAACCACTACTATGCTTTTTCTTTATCAGATTAGTTCTCATTGATCCTCTTAGTATACATAACTAAATACCTTTGAACAACATATCTTCTTGAATGAAACAATATTCATACTTACTCGATTGATTTGGAGAAAATGCTCTGTACATTCTCCACTGCTCAGATAAATCAAGGTCATTTTCATACAAATGCTTCATATAATCAAAACCAAGAACCTCAATTTTCATTTCTGTCAAAAAAGATCTTCTTCGACTCAATACATCAACAACTCGACTAGAAACTTCACTCTTATACTTTATCACAAATGTAAAATTCTTTAAATACTATACCCATTTCATATGTCTCTAATTCAACTTATTCTCACTACCCAAATATTGTAAAGCTTTATGATCAATATATAACACAAATTCACTCAGCGTAAAATAATGTCTCCATTTCTTTAGAGCTTTAAACATAGCATAGAATTTTTTTATCATAGACAAAATATTTCCTTTTAACATCATTCAGTTTTTCACTGAAGAAAGCAATAGGTTTACCTTCTTGAGTCAACACATCTCCTATTGTACTTGCACTTGCATCACATTCAAATTGAAATACCTTATTGAAATCAGGTAAGGATAACACAAGTAATTTAGTAACCTTTTGTTTCAAAGTCTTAAAACTCTTATCAGATCCATGTGTCCATTTGAATTCTCTTTTGTCTCCTCTCATTGTCTTAGTCATAGCATTACAAATAGAACTGAAATTTCTGATAAACTTCCTGTAAAAACTTGCCAATCCATTCAAAATGATCTTACCTCATTGACATTCTCAGGTGTAGGCCAACTAATTATAGCTTCAAATTTCTCAGGATGCATCTTCAAACCATTAGCTGAAATTACAAAACCTAAATACACAAGTTCTTCTTTCGTGAGAGAAAAAATTTGCAAATTAATCAACAACTTTTCCTCTTTCAATCTCTGCAATACTTGTCTTATATGAATCAAATACTCTTCTCTCATCTTACTGAATATCAGAATATCATTCAAGTATACAATCACATATTTATTCAAAAAAATCTTCAAAACTTCATTCATTAGCCTCATAAATGTACTTGGTGCATTAGTCATACCAACGGAAATAACTAACCACTCATACAAACCTTCTTTTGTCTTGAAAGTAGTCTTCCATTCATCACTTTGTCTGATTTTGATATGATGATATCTACTTTTCAAATTAATTTTGGTAAAATATTTTTCTCCACTCAGACTATCCATTATATCATCCATCCTCGATATAGGAAATTTATACTTAACTTTGATCTTATTAATAGCTCTTGAATCATTGCACATTCACCATTCTCCATTCTTCTTAGGTGCTAACACTACTGGTACTACACATGAACTCAAACTTTCTCTGATTAAATGCTTGTTCAACAACTCATGAACTTGTAGATTGAGTTCTTCATTCTCAGTCAGTATGAATTCGTGTGGTGCTTTGTTTGGAAAACTAGCTCCAGGAATCAGATCCATACAATGACTAATATCTCTCATTTGTGGAAAACCATCAAGTGCATTATCTTAAATGATCTCATTGTACTCGGTGAGCAGTTTCTTAACTTCTTTAGGAACTTTATGTTCTGTGTTCTTACTCAGTTTGTTAGGAATCAAAGCATAACAAATATCATTCCTTCTCAAATCCTTAACAAGTTGTCTACCTTCCATTAAAAAAACTTTCACATATCTACATATCTCACCAACAAATTCTTCAACCAGAGGTAACAAGATTTGCTTCTTACCATCAACCCAAGTAGTATATTTTTTCACTCTTCCATCATGTATAGCATGTCTATCATATTGACAAGGTCTACCCAACAAAATATGACAACAGTCCATTAGCATAATATCACACACCACCTTATCATAATACTTTCTAATTTTCAGATTCACAAAACATTGTTCAGTCACCATTAATGTATGCTCATCCTTGATCCATGAAATCTGATAGGGCTTCGGGTGCTTCATTCTTTCCAATTGCAACTTTGTAACCATCTCCTCAGATGCTAGATTTTTCAAGCTTCCACTATCAACAATTATGTTCCAAACTTTTTCTGCAACTTTGCATCTGGTCTTGGAAATTTTTTTCCTTACACAATCTTTCTTGTCACTCCATAATATTCTTCTGACCATTAGGTTTCCTTCCTTCCCAGGTTCATTTGGTGACTCTTCTCACACCAACGCATTTCTTCTACTTCCGAATTTCTTGCTTGCATGTGTACACTCAAAAGATCTATGTCCTTCTTCACTACAATTGTATGGAATTTATTCTCCAAGCTTGATTTTGAGTTTATTAGTGTGAATAAGGTCTTTTTTGACCATTTAGACCATGTTGGCCCTAGGTTGTGCAAAAATTGAACAAGTTATGAAAAAAATACAAAGTTGTCATGCAAAAAAGTTTTAAAAAATTGTCATGGTAAGTCCAACTTTGAATAAACTCAGCTATAATTAATTAAGGAAGTTAAAAATAGTGAAGATTGATGTAAAATTTATGATTCCCATGAGATGAGATATTTGGATAAGTTATGAATGAAAGAGGCATGTTTTGATGTTTGAATAACCTATTTTTGGGTGTTATTTTTGTATTGCAGTCTAAATATCACATTTTTATGGCCTATATGTACTTATTATGGACACAAACACATGGGGATAAATTTATAGAATTGAGTTATATTTAAAATGAAATTATTTTGATTAATTTTCATCAAGATTTATAAAAGCTATAGCATTTTTGCTAACAATAGTCGAGAACCATCACTAGGGTTTCCAATAGACAGGTTTGATTGATATATTGACCTTCCATCATTGGAAACTCGTGGAAAATCTTGGGTAGGTCTATATATAGATTTCATTGAATCCTCCAAAAGGAGGGCTCTTGATTCATTAATTTATGTGAGTTATTTAGGGTTGTTATCTTCAAATTATAGTGAATAGTGTGGAATCCATTCCCATAAGGGTTTGGCGTGAATAAAATTTGTTTTTGTTTTTTTTTATTTTCCATTGGAAGTAGTTGTTGGGTGGCCTTATAAAGCATGTTGAAGAGATCAAAACCCTGAAATATTTTGGAGTGCACTCAATAGGCCTAAGGGTAGCATGTTCAAGATTGTAAACTAGGATGTATGTTGATTGGGTTAGTGATTTTTATGGAACAATGTACCATTGAGTTGTTTTTTGTATTGATGAGTTGCATTTCAACAAAGGGTCATGGTTTGGGGCCATTTGAAGGACAAGAATGTGTGTACAAGTAGACAAATTCGGGTTTTGTTTTTAAAGAGGTCAAAGAACAATGTATCTAAGTGGTGTAACTTGAATGCACCTTAAGTGTTTTGGCAAGAGATTGTATATCTGATTCATTTTAGTCCTTCCTTTGCATCACAAATTTTTTTATTATTTTACATGGAGATGATATCTACATCTTAATGGAATCCTCTATGATCATGAAACTATCAAAAAACTTCTTATTATTTTACATGGAGAGGATATCTACATCTATATGGACTCCTCTATGATCATGAAACTATCAAACACTTAAACAAGATTTTTTTTTTAAATATTTTTCTCTCATACGATATACCAAAGGCTTCACACTAACATTGTAACCATCATACCAAGTTCCTTATTTTCTTTACCATTTATTTAATTTAGCTGAGGTTTACCTTTTTATTTCCCTTTTTCTAAAAGTACTGCTTTAGTGTCTACCTAAATAAACTTAAAGTTCATTAAATTACTATTATTTTGTTAAAGAAAGAAGACTAAACCTAAGAATAAAGATTAAATTTATATTTCTTCTACATTAAGGTATAATTTTTTTTTATCTTCCTGAGTATAGTGAGGTCAATTAATTTCTAGAGGTGAAGTGTTAATTTTGCACAAAATCAGCATCTATTCGTCATCATCAATTTTAGAGTGAAGCTCCTCTATCATCATATTTAACTTTTTTATGTTATATTTTAATTATAAATTCTCTCTTTTATCTAGTTTATTATAGTCTTTAATTGTATGCTTCAAATTTATAAACCCACATCAATTCAAGTACCTGATACATTTTTCCATATAATTGTAGGAGAATTGAAATGATACAATTACATATATTTTAAAAAAAATGTTGATGTCTACATAATTCTAACATTCTTGAATGAGATTTGATACACTTGTTGACACATTTTTAGTAGCATATAATAGCCAATTAACTCCTAGAAATTGTGAACAATACAAAATTTATCATTAAGATCATAAGAATTATAGTGTTCACTACATCATTTGATTATCAAACAAGAAATAAAAATTAGCGAATTGTTATACCCATTCATCTCACAATCTACTTTAATCACATGTAGCTTGTCTCAATTAAAAAAAGAACTTTATGCATCATATGTCAAACCCACACCATGGATGACAAGTAACCCCACTTTTCATTTATTTCTTCTTCAATAGTGAGGCAAGGGATGGGCTACATCAAAATTGCATCTTCCCTCCCACTCGTCCATCATCACTTATCCTACAATTGTTTTTTCTTGAATCGTGTTTCCCACCTTAAATCATATTAAAAGATATTAATTTCTCCAAACTATTTCTCTTTGTGGAAGTATCATACACTTCTAAAAATTTAAAATTTAATTAATAACATAATTGTGAAATAATTTTCAAATAATAAAATTGAATTAAACCATTTATTTTCTCGTAAATCTCAAGATACTTTTCAAAAATTCAAAATTTAATTTATAGTCAAACAAGTTAATAATGCAACTCAATTCTTATACACATAGAACTTTAGAAATTATTTATGATAGCTTTTATATGCCTTAGGAGGAAGGAATCCTTTGGGACATTTTGAACTTCACAAAGTGTTTCCATATCCCTATTAGTCTCTAAAAGATGCATTTTGTATATAGGATTTTGCTCCTCCACCGATCAATGCATCCTTAACGCTTCTCACTACGTGTCACTCTATGTCATTAGATGGCTTCATGTTCTCTACAGACTCTAACAAGGATTATATTCGCACATAATTTCTTCCATTTTTCTTTCTTTTCATTCTAATTTATATTTTATCGCAATCTTTCATATCGATTTAATTTATGTTTTATTGCAATTTTACATATTAAGGATGGGAACTCCACATTACCTTAATTCCTTTCCATGCTAGCACATGATTGTTCTTGGAGATTGACCCAACTTCCCTTGCAATTTTACCTAGATATGACACACTTGCAATGTTTAAATCTTATTCAACATATAGAAATATAGAAATGTTTCTTTATTTAATCACACTTTTGCTAATGGATATTTTTCTTTATATTTTAAAGTATCGGTTTTCTCTAGTGTTGCTAAGTAGATTCATGTGCAAGCTACTAAAGTTTCACTTAGTGTTGTGAACTCCAATATCTCCTAGTCCATTGTGGATATGCCTCTTGCCTTATTTTTTGGATCTCTCTCAACTCTAACCCTCCTTGTGGCGATCGACATGGTTTTACCCACTCTTCAAGATGGGATAGTCATGGTGACCATAGGTCTCACTCTTATTTTCCAGCTCCTTAGAACCCTAGGACTCTGGTGCTTGTGAATAATGGTCTCGAACCTCACATCTTAATTCTCTTTAGCAAGACATTGACTGGATAGAAACTAGTGAATTTCATCACGTGCCACTTGCCATCTCCCTAGCTCACATTCGACTACCTCTAAAGGAGAATGTCATATATAGTGCTCCCATTGGCTAGAAGCTTATTGATAACTCTATCCCTGGTGATGTTTGAGAAAAGTTGAACGATAATGACCCTCCTCCACTCACATAGGCACGACTGCTTAAATTATGTTGGGCTTGCGCTCACATTTAGATTTATCAAACTAGGTCCTTATATTTGGACTTGTGGTTGTGCCCTTCACACCCTTATTATTTTGTGAATAATGTACTATAGTCTTTGTAATGCAAAGTTAAATATGATATATTGATAAAAAACAATTAATTAAGTGTGCAAGAGCTTAGATGAAGGGGACTTATTCTAGATGATAGAATTCATCTATAAAAAAATATTTGTTAGAATTATAAACATAAAGATAAAAATATATCTTACTCAAAGAGAGTTGATAAAACCCTCACGGCCCATATAAATCAGCCCTAAACATGTGGCTCAAAAATCAGAACAAAAAATAAAAGAAATGTAACTTGGAAAATCTAAAATCTATTAAACTAATGCATAAACAATGCTGATTTTCAACACGACGATATAAAACTTATCGCTATCACCTGCACTACAAGTTTCTATAATATTCATGTATTTAATTACAAAAGAAAAATATGTAATGATAAAAAAGAAGATACTTAAATATGAAAGAAGTAAGAACATCTCGAACAAATAAAAGTATGAATACCATGAATAAACAATAAAAAAAATAAATCTTGAATGCATAAAAATATAAAAATATTTTCTTTTGGGGGATTTCTTGTATGGTGGTTTTTACTCTAGGAGAACATAAGAATGGGAGCCAAAGAAAAAGTGTTTCGAATAAATAAAAGTATGACATGACATAACTTTGAAATATTTCTTTAGCAGATGACTGCTCTATGAGAACATAGGAATGGGAGTTAAAAAGATGGATTGATATGAAAGATGGGAATATAAACATAACTTATATATGGAAAAGAGAAAAATGGAAGATATGGCACAAGAATAAGAAAAATCCCCTGGGAGGAAACGAATAAAGGAACTTCCGCGTATGAAGAAGATGAAAAATAAAAAAGAAAAGATTGCGTGGGAATAGAGAAAATCCCTTGGTAGTAATGATGAAGATTGACAAGCAGAGGAAACAGATTGGTTACAACTGTTGTGATATATATTGGCAAGAAAGATGAGAAGAGAGCATGAGAGAGTTATTTGGCCTTGTGGTCGAAGAACGAATGGCAGGCATGGGGTTGATAATTAGAAAGGTGTTTTTCGTTTCAGTTGTTCCTCGGGTTTTGGCAGATTGTGAAGCTCACGGGCTTTGCAGCTATTTTAAAAGCTTGTTTGAGGTGGTGTGGGAGCAGGCTGGGGACTCTCTTCTCCTCACCTTATTCTCGACTAAGAGAATGCGATGATGGCCCGTACTTTGGCAAGTATGGCGAATGCCTTGTGACAAAGGAGGGAGATCAACCTGGTGTAGCAAGCCAGGTATCTTCTGAAACAAAAATTACAATAACTTACCTAGGTAAGAAGATTCATTTGGAGCGAAGAGAGAGACAAATTATTCGTTAATGGAAATATGACATACTATATTACAGATCCAATTGGCATTCTCTTCTTCGTTTGAAAATGGTGGGACACCAAACTGTGTTTCTCAAAGGTCATAAAATATTGTTTACAGGTTTGATTATAGAGGGTGTGATGGAATTATCTGAAGTATTAGACTGTTTAATTCTTAGAAATGACATTATCAAGTCATTATCAAATGGTGGGGTTTCTCTCTTTCTTCCCATCAATTTGTCAATCTCAGAAGTAAAGCTATTGAAAACTCTCAATTTGGTGGGGCTATTCTTGCAAGCAAAGAAAGAAGTGTATTGGCTCATTCCAACATTGCTGAGCTTTACATCAGCAGTGTTGGAGTTCAGCACACCATTGAGGGTGTGGATGTATAACAAAGTGAACATCATCTTCTGCTGGGCAATGCATGCCGTATGTGACCACCTTCCTCTCAAGGCCAGGATGTGGATATACTCTTTGTTAGACTGGGTGGAGAACTTGAAGCCGTCCAATGACATAAAGTGGCGAGTGGTGAGAGACGTTGAGTATGTAGTGATCGGTGGGGGAGGAAAAGCCTGCTTAGAAAATGCATCTCGGATCCCGCTCAGCAGTGAACTGAGCTCTCTTAGTAAAGAGTTTTCTTGTGGTCCATGGAAGGTTGAATTAACATTTGATACAAATAGCAGAAGAGGTTGCACGAAGCGCTTTCGGTTCGGAAATCAAATGGAATATTTTGAAGTGGAGTGTGAGGAGGATAAGTATAGGCATCTGAGGACGTTCATTGAGTGCCTTGTAGACAATTGTAGTGGGTCATTGGAATCTTGTGAGCCCAATGGCAGGGTGTGTAGGGTTCGCAGTTTCAAGGAGTCAGTCCTCTGCTATGTTAAAAATGGGTTTCCACAAGCGTATAAATTGAAATTGGGGAAAGGAGTTGTCAAATAAAGGAAGGCAAATTAGCCCACGGATCCCTAAGTCCTTTATTTCTCTCTTCTTATTTTGGGTTTTCTTACATGTAAGAGAACTGAAGAGCATCCTTCGTACTAAGGAATGGACTTTAAAGTCATTTTTTATAAATTGAATGATTTAATTATTGATTTGTGTTAAAATTATTCATAGATATTAATATTTCATTAAAACTTAGTTAAATTCATTTTTTCCTTTTAAAACATAAATTAAAGTAATTCTAATTTTTGTTTTATATTTATTTATTTTTTCCAAAAAAATTAAATTTACTTATTATTAAAAAAAAATCAAATCTTATTTCAATTTTTATATGGTGAATTTTCTTTTTTGTTTTTTTCTTATATGAATTGTATTAAGGTTTTATGGACTATAGATTCATACAAGTCTAGAAATTGGTGGTCATTTTTGCCATTTATTTTATTCGTTCTTTTCTTTCATAGATTGTGTCATTATATGATTAGCCTCTCGCGTAATTAAATTTAGAAACTTTTAATTTGTTTAATTTAATATTAAATTTTAATTTTAAATTTAGGAATATAATATTGAATATGTTAGAAAACAATTTATTATTTAGTTAGAATGTTAGTCTTTGGTTAATTAATATCTTATACCTTTTAAATTGATTATGTTTTCTTATGGTTTATATTTTTATCTATAAAAATGATCTTTATGAATATGGAAACAATCTAGCTTACAAATTTGAACTTAAACACAATGAAGTGAATTCTTAGAATTATAGCTAGTTGTTTTTTCTAGCATTATATCTCTATACTTGCCTGCAAATACTATTTAAGAACTTACTACATGTTTTTGATAGATAAAAGCAGCAAGAGGGTGCTGGCCCGTGGAACAGGGGACTGGAGGCACATTAACAGCAGGTTAATGGCACAGTCGAACTTACTACATGTTCATATTATTCAAAACGTTAAATAAATTGATTCAATGACTTTTGAGGAATGAATAAAGAAAATAAGAAAACATGATGGTATGACCAAGATTATATATAATAATGTATAATTTAAACCATATCATACAAAACAACAACAAACAAAACAACACTAACTAGTGTTCGATTAGCTCACAATCACTAGTAATTTTTTTTTTGACAATGTTTAAATCTAAAATTTAAATATTAAGAGTTTGAGGTTTATATTAATAACTTTAGAAATTTCTTAGTTTTATTTTGTACTTGTGTATTTGATCCATAGAGGAAAACTGGAGATCTAGGACTTAAGAGAAATTTTTCATAATGATTAACGATGATCAACTATTGTGGAAGGTGGAATATTGGTCTGACCCATCCATCACCTCATGCCTAAGGGAGAAACACATTGGAATGCAGGTGTAACTTGTTATCCCTGGACATGTGTATGACATTCGATACATAAAGTATTTTAATTTTTAAGTGTCATAAGATACATGTGACTATATTAAAGTGGAGCATGAGATTGATGTGTACAATAATTTAATACGTTTCATTTCCTACATCATGATGAAAGAAAGACTCATTAGAATCTTGTCATCCTACTATGCTAAAAATGGGGTTCTGCTAAAAATGGGGTTCCGCAATTTTACCAAATCACATTCAAGAATATAGCTCTTAAGAAAGAATTGGCCAATCACTAAATCTCTTCAAAAGTTTAGCATGAAATGTCTCTACCACTTTTTATTGTATATGTAAAATTGAATTGGATATTGCATTATTACGCACAGTATTTGAATTCTAAAATATGATAAACGGAAATAAAATAATAAAAATGTTTAGCTTATTAGCTTTGACTGGCCTAATTCTTACTAGCGTGATCATTTTATATAGGCAATTTAGAAGGGTGGCATGACTAAACTATTGTGTAATCAGAGAAACTCAATGACTTTATTGAAATGATTACAGACAATAAGAAAACATGAAGGTATGCATAAAATTATCTATATTATTATATTTATTCCGATGACACTACTATAGGTATATACCATATAATAATGAACAATTCTTAGGACCTCATTTTGAAATAGAAAAGAGCGGGAAGAGCGACTCTGCATGGGGTTTTCAGGAGGCGTTCAAAAACTGGCTTGTCAGTTACTCTATTGTCGGAATGTTAACTTCAGACGGGCCTGAGCGGATCAGTCTAAAGGAAATAAGGGGATTGTCGGAATGTTGACTTCAGACGGGCCTGAGCGGTTCACTCTAAAGGAAATAAGGGGAACGGATTAAACGATGGTTAAGAGACATCATATTCTGAGGAAGGGGACCTGAATTTTTCAGAAACGAAACTGGGGGGCTAGTGGGATCCATAAGGTAAGTTGACTGTTGATCTTGACCTGGGGGGTGTTGTTTCTCATGATCCTCCTCTTGGGTGTCGGAATGATCTGGTCTTTATCTCGAAAGAGACTCCCCTTATGGGTGCTCCTAGGGCTTCTGCGTCTAGTGGTGGCAAGAAGTCCCCCTAGACCTCTCTTTCTGGGGTGCTCCTCACAGGGAAATCTAGTTTCCCTCCGGTTAACTTTGTCTCTAAGCCAGGGAATGACAAGGTATCTATCTCGGTGCCAGACCAGGTGATTGACCACAACATCTCCTTGATGGTTCTTTCTCTGGTGGGGAAAGTTTTGGGTTACCTAAGGGTGTTGCAGATTTGGCCACCCCTACTCCCCTTCCCGAGGATGCCCTTTTTTCCTGGGAGCCCTCTGCCTCTACAATGTTCTCCAAGTCATGGCCAAATAATTTCTCCCTCTAAATTGGGAATGTTTAAAAATACCTACCCTGAGAAGGTGAAGGAGAATAGATAGGTGGGGGAATTTTTACTAAACTTGATTATAATGTTTTGGGTTCTTCCTAGAGTTCACAGAAATACGAGAGTGACACGAAATTCCTTGGAAAATAAAATTTGTACTGTTTTCAAGTAACTGACCTAAAGGAAGAAACTTTGTTCATCAATGTGGATAGAAAGAAAAAAAAAAGAATGTGAATGCCACTTCTATTAGGATATCAAGTAGGACCAAGTCTAAAGCTGACTGTGGAGCGTCTAAGAGTGTTGGAAGAAAATCGTCTAAATGGTATAGGGAGCAGGAAAGCCAGCAGAGTATTGCTGATGGAGTGTAGAAAAAAATCTCGGAGAGGCTTTTGGGATCCTCAAGTAAGAAATCAAGTTTCTTTTTTGGAATATTAGGGGGTTTAATAGCTCCCACAAGCCAGATATCCTGCATAAAGCCAGATATCCTGCATAATGTTGCAAGGGATCATAAACTAGATATATTACTGATCCAAGAGACTAAAATGCTAAAGGATAGAGTGGAAAGGGTTAAAGTATTTAAGAATTGTAATGTTCATGGTAATAATTCTGAGGGTGCTTCGGGTGGTATTGCCATGTTCTGGAATCCTAAATATATCTATGGTACCCCGGAGGACAACAACCATGTAACCACTCAAGCATATTAATGATGGTTTTTACTAGAATTGTTCAAATATTTACGCCCCTAACAACAAAGTGGCTAGATGGACATTCTGGTCCAACCCAGCTACCTTTAGACAGAGGTTCCCGAATGACACTTAGATCGTTATGGAGGATTTTAACACTCCTTTACTTGAGACAAGGATAAATATGGAGGCTTGTTTACATGATTTGGACTTGAAGGGTGCTGCTTACATCCAGACTAATAGAAGGCAAGTGGATGAGCTTATTCAAGTTAACTTGGACATGGATCTTGTTTCTAATGACTGGCTTCTTAAGTATTATTGCTCTCTAAATGCTCTTTCTGGGATTGGCTCTAATCATTACCCCATTAGTATGATGTCATATCATATGAATAGGACGAGAAAATTTCCTTATAGGTTTGAAAAAATGTAGCTATCACACCCGAATCTCTATAATTGTACTAAGGATTGGTGGAGCATAAGAGTGGATGGTACTACTATGTTCTGGGTGCCCAAAAAGTTAAAGGAAGTCAAGGTTAATGTTAGGAGATGGAACAAAGAAGTGTTTGGTGATATCTTCACCTCTAATTCCTCTATCCAGGTAGATATGAAGGAGATCCAAGAAAAAATCTATGAGGAAGGTTACAAGGATGACTACCTGGCCCGTGAAAATGAGGTTTTGATCAAATACCATAACATTATTGCTAAAGAAGAGACATTTGGGCCTTGGGGAACAACGTTCGAGGTCTTTATGGCTTGCTTCATGGGATAGAAATACTCATTTCTTTTATCTCACCACTCTTAAACACAAGGTTGATAACAAGATTGACTCTATCAAGGTGAATGGTGATAAGGTTGATAAGGAGGATAATATTTGTAGGGAGGTTATCTAGTTTTTTTCTGACCTCTTGACGACTGATAAGAACCTGGACGTTAATGCTCAAAATTATCTTCTGGGATTTATCCCTAAACTTCTAAATCAAGATCATAACTTATGTCTAGAGACCATCCCTACAAGGGAAGAGATCAACTTGGTGATTTTCTCATTCGAGGGTAATAAGGCCCTCGGGCCTGATGACTTCCCTTTTTTCTTCTTCCATTCCTTTTGGGATATTGTGGAGGAGGATGTTTATAATGTTATGAATGAGGTTTTGGATCCAAAACAATTCTTAAGGAAATGAACTCTACATTCATGGTGCTTATTCCTAAGGTGGTTGGAGCTGATTCTCTAGATGCTTTTTGGCATATCATCTTGTGTAATTCCTTCTTTAAAATGATTTCTAAAATCTTCACTTCTCGGTTTTCAGTTGTGCTTCCTTTGCTTATCTCTCCTTGGTAAAATGATTTTTTTCTAGCTAGGAAGATTCTTGATTCCATTATTACTATCCATGAGAATATCCACTAACTGGAACTTTCCAAGAAGCAGGTTTTTTTTTTCAAAATTGACCTCTCCAAAGCCCATGATAGGGTTGACTAGTATTTCCTCTTAAAATTTTTAAGGGCCTTTGGCTTCTGTAAGAGAGTTATTCAACTTATTTGGTAACTTATCTATACATCTAGCACTATTTTTATATTGAATGGGTCTCCCTCCAATTTCGCTTCCAGAGGTCTTAGATAGGGAGACCCAATTTCCCCTATCCTCTTTTTCCCGATGGCTAAAAATTTGGGGTGGTTTATGTAGAAACAGGTTTCGGCTAGGGTTATCAAAGGTCTCAATTCTTCTTTCAAAATTTATTCTTTCTCTCATCAACAATTTTTTGATGATATAATTATGATGGGAAACTCCACCATTGGGGAAGCCAAAGCTATTAAGAATATTCTTATGCTTTATGAGAAGGTTTTTAGTTAGTTGGTTAATAGAAATAAGAGCTCTATTTTTTTATTTAACACTCTCAAAGTGAGGAGGAAAAAAATTGTTGATATCCTAGGTTGTGTCATTGGTTCTCATCTCTCTAATTACATGGGTCTGCCGCTTTGTGATAAGTCTCTTGATTCTTTTTGGATTTCACTTATCAACATGTTTAATAGAAAGTTGGCACGATGGAAAAGTGGACCTTATGACAAGACATTGTCAATTAGTGTCAAAATACTTAGTCATCTAGTATCAACCAAGCCAGCATGCATTATGCAAAGTCTTGAGTGATCAGTGTTGCCCGAGTGATCAGTATTGCCCGAGTGAGCAGCATCGCCCGAGTGACGTTTTATCAGCCGAGTAGTCTTTTGGACCTGAGTGACAGTTTGAAGCCGACCTTGCATATATTGTTAAATATAATTTTGTTTATTGCAAGCCGACTTAAAGAGATATTTGTTGGATAAGATGTATATGTTGTAACCACCTGAATTTGGTCTGTTCTAACTATAGACCCTATTTTCCCTTAGTGTGATCATACCCTTGATTTATGTCCAAACAACCCTGTTACTGCTTGGCATAATTCTTTTAATCAATTTAATATCCTAGGTGATTTTTATCACTGATTTATATTAACTATTATAGCCATACAATTTAAATCAATTTTGATGAATCAAATCAAATCAAAATCAAACATGGCTATAGTATTTAATTATAAAGGAATTAAATAAATCCCTAAATCAAATACCCACTTGCATTTAACCCATTCCCCTAGCCTATTTAATTTAATAAAAATGGCTATAGTCCTCTAATTATTAAAAAAACAATTTCATTGTTTAAATAATTAATTCCTATATTTTTAAATGAATTAAATAAGTTTATTTCATTTATTAATATTCCCCTAAACCCCAACCTAAC
>MU224574.1:343488-368013 GCA_018584345.1 Thuja plicata | reverse complement strand
TAAAATTTATTTGGAATTTAATGAACATTGTTCTAAGTTTACTAAAATTATATATAATTAGATTGTTCGAATATAATTTATGTACACAATTTCTATTTACATTTTCTAATTGCTCTCCTCATTTTATCATTTGTTTTTATGATTTTCAATTACGTGGAATATGTTCTAGAAATACATTTTACCAACCTACAATCTAAAATTCAAATATTTAAACATCACTACATGGGATATTATACACAATACATATTGCCACTAAATGTATAATTGCTTTAATGCAACTAACAAAAACAAAATCAAATTCAATTTCACATTCCTCCTAGTTATAAATACAAAATTGTGACACAACATTGACATTTAACATAAATATATTAACATAACAAAAAAGGCGTAACCATTGCACACTCAAGTACGATTGCTAGTTGTAAATAGTAGGGAGAAAACATTAGACTCCACCTAATAAATAAGCCGGGACTAATTATTAGTGCGTACAGTATGTGGCAAGGTCATAAGTAATGACAACACTAAAATTGAAAGCTAATTTACTAGTCAATGCACATGACAAGCAATTAATTATATGTCTCTTCTTCAATTTTCTCTTTCAAATTATTCCTTATTCGCGCTGGACAAGCAATCGGAGAATGATGATCCTCTAGACAGGGAAATTATTTTTAACGCTCTACTTCGTTGAAAAGAAAGGGGTTTTCAAACGTTGCACATGTCCGTAATTACAGGAGGACTTTGTAAAGAGGTTGAGAATATTTTACGAAGTGGGTTACCTCGAACGAATTCAGAGTTCCACAGAACCATCTGGGAAAGAAGGAAAAAGCAATAAAAGATTGAAAATTGTTCGTGGATCGATATTCACACAAGAGGGTATATTAAAAAATCATTCAGAAGCTGCGCGGAAAGAGCCGCCACGTTGTGGTTGTAACAACGAGTAATTAATTATGGTCTTTTGGCATAGACCAGCCCATCATGCACCAACCATCATTGAATGCTTTAATCAATCTTCTGGCATAGACCAGCCCACAGTCACCGTCAAAGCAGTCACATTGAATGATTTACATTGTGATTTATCTTTTAAACATCCATTTTCTCTATTTCTGTCAGTGCTAAGTCCATTCTAAGAAATTCTTCAATCAATCTTCTGTATACTGAATTCTAGTATACCTTTCATGGCTTCTTCCTCTTCACCTCAGCCAGAAACTGTGAAAAATGATATTCTCATGGACAGGAACAAATCAGTTGCACCTCCGAAACTATATGATGTATTCATCAACCACCGGGGACCTGATGTCAAAGAAACTTTGGCATATGATCTTTATAATTATCTTCAGGAGAGGGGATGCCGGCCATTTCTTGATTCTGAGGAGATAGACATGGGGGATTCCATTTCTTCCACTATAATAGATGCCATACGCTCTTCTGCAGTTCAGATCGCCATCTTCTCTAAAAGATATGCAGAGTCTCCTTGGTGCTTGGCTGAGCTTGCTCTCATGTTAGAAGCTGAAGCTCTGTATCACGCTAAGTTTATTCCTGTGTTTTATGAAGTTGAACCTTGGGAGCTCCGCCACGTCAAAAAAGGAAAGGGGGTGTATGCTGAAGCATTTGCTAGACATAAAAGCCAGCGAAGGTACCCCAACAACCTTGATATCTGGAAAACAGCACTCGAAAAAGCTTCAGATTTCTCTGGCTACGAACTTAAAACTTACTCTGACCATCAGTAAGACATTTCCATGTATTAGCTGTCATTTTTTTTTTCAGTCCTCTTCAATTTTACTCCACCAGGAACTATTTCTAATCAAATTCTTTTTTCTTTCGTTGATAAATGATCAGTCCTATTTGTTCAAAATTAGTGTCAGTTGTGCAAGGAGAGGTGGAAAAGAGAAAGCCTTTGCATGTTTCAAACTATACCGTAGGACTCAAAGAACTTGTGGCAGATTTTGAAAGCCAGTGCGGACAGAAGGGAGAGAAGATCGTTGGCATCTTCGCAATGGGAGGGTCTGGCAAGACCACCCTAGCGAAGGAATTGTTCAACCGCAAACGTTCATATTACAGTGGATCATGTTTTGTTGGTGACGTCAGAGAAGCATCTCGCAAAGGTGAATTGGCTTCTCTTCAAACAAAGATCATCAAAGATCTGTTCAAGGAATCCCATCCCGATTTCCAGAACATATGCGAAGGAACAGCACATCTCAGAAATCGCCTGGAAAGTGGCCCCAATTCACGTTACCTTATTGTTCTGGATGATATTGATGACGAAGACCAGATAGATTCTCTGTTGTGCGTGGATGCCCTTGGTTCCCATAGCTTGGTGATCATCACAACCCGTGACAAAAGTGTCTTGGAGCGTGCTGGAATTACTGTGCATTATAATCTGAAAAAAATGGATGACTCGGAAGCCACAGAACTGTTCTGTTGGCATGCATTCAAGCAACCAAATATAGTCGAGGGATATGAGGATTTAGTTAGAAGGTTTGTGCAGTTGTGCCAGGGGTTGCCTTTATCTCTAAAAGTGTTGGGTGGGCTTGTTTCTAACTCCACTCATAAGCAAAAATGGCAACAGGTATTGGATAAAGTTGAAAAGGTGCTACCTCTAAAATTAACAAAAATACTTAAAATAAGCTTTGATGCTTTGGACAGTGAGGAGAGACGGATCTTCTTAGACATTGCATGTTTCTTTATTGGGGAGCCTACGAGTAAGGCAATAAGAATATGGAAAGGATCAGGATTGAGTGCCGAGCTCGCAGTTCAGAGTTTGAAAGACAAGAGCCTTGTCGAAGAAGGTTATGAAGTGGGATATTCATATAGTGACCTTCTTCTGAGAATGCATGATCATCTGCGTGATATGGGCAGAGAAATAGCAGATGAACTAACTCACCCTCGTCGCCTCTGGCACCCCGAAATTCTTAAATCTCTGGTGCACACCTTCACTTCTATTTTGTTAAAAATTTTGAAAGGTTTTGCAATAATTTTTTCCCTGTCGACTGATTCCATTTTTTAAGCTTTCCCCATGAAAACGAAAGTTTGACCTTGCTCGTTGGATGCAGGAATCGAAGGGATTCAAAGACACTCTGACAGAAACAAATGGTCGCTATTTCCATTCATTTATTGACCACTCTATTGGTTCTAAAGTTACATGTTTTGTAGGAGAAACGAATGCTGATGCTGAGAAATCAACAGCCTTACTATGGCTTGAGCTTGACTTTAAGGAGGGTCAGCTGGAAAGTATTCCTTCATGGATTCCTCTGCAGCGTTTGCAGTGTTTAAAAATTGTTAATGGATATCTCAAAAGATTGTGGCAGGAAGAGGGTTCACGTTCTTCACGGATTCCCCAGCCAAGTTCGCAGTGTTCGACGAGTATCCTCAAAAGAAGTAACAAAAGGAAGTACCAGAGAGATGCTGAGGTACGTTTTTTGTCCCGTGTTTATAATTAAATCTATCTCAATGGTAGTCTATATCTTCCAGAATGCTATCTCCATGAAGATTGTTTGCAATCATGAAATGCTGTCTAAAGCAAATTAAATGCTAATTTCAGGTCCCTGTCGAGTTGAAAGATCTGCTTCTTGAAAATACAGTATTGGAAGAGTTCCCAAATATTTTAGGAAAGTTAGTTTTTCTGGAAAATCTCAGCCTGAAAGGAAGATTATCTGACATTCCTAATTCCAAGTTCCCAAGGAATGGCATGCGAATACAAGGGAGATCATTCTCGGAATCTCTTAGAAAACTAAGCAACCTTAGAAGTCTAGTTTTGTGGGATTTCTTTCTGAGAGGAGAATTGGATCTGAGCAATGGTCAAGATGCAGATAATTCTGGGTTGTCTTCACCCAGAAGCATGAGTCACCTTCAAACAATACACATTCGTTGTGTAAAACTCACATCCAAAATATCAATTTGCGGAGAAAATTGTCCCAGACTTTTCTCTCTGCGCCTTGACTCCATGGAAAATTTAGCTGCCTTGCATTTAAGGAAAGTAACAACACTAAATTATCTCCACATTAGGTATTGTAAGAAATTAAAAATAGTGTCAGGGAACTTCGATCTGGGAAAACTTCAAACGGTGAAAATAAAGGAATGTGGAGAGCTAGAAGAGCTTCCAAATCTTTCGTGTCTAACTTCTCTTGAGAGGATTACCATTGATCAATGTCAGAAGCTGCGAAGTATAAATGGTATTGAGGATTTGGAAGGATTGCGACATCTGTATATGTCAACTGGCGATGAAGGTGGAGGTGTATGGAACTGCATTCAAAGGCTAAAGGTATTAAATACCCGTCTCCTAGTAGATACAAATACATGTCATTTTGAGTGGAAGAAAATTTTACTTTTCTTGTCGTTGAGATATGACTTGACACTTTGCTTTTAATACTTCTGTGTTACTGCTTTTCCCATTGTATTACTGAGAAGGAACTCAGACTAGCTTTTTGTATTCAGAGATTTCCGTCAGAGTTTTCTATTTTGATTGGAAGAGCTGTGGATGGAGCCGCTTCAACATTAAATGCAAATTTCTTCTCGGGCTTGGTTAGCCCTGATGCAGTCACTGAGCTATATCCTACAAGTCAAGAAAGGGAGCGTAAGGCTTCCGTGAAGATGCCAGACTCATTAAGTGCAATTATCATATGCGCTTTGGTCGAAAGCTCTCATGGAGGGGAAATTAAAACACCCATTACAATTAAGAGATCGCTTGCCCTGGGAGAACGGATAGTGACCATTGTACTTACAGGTCAAAAAGAGGTATACAGACATCACAGCCCTGATTTCACTTTGAGTCTGTATCATGCTGAGTTAAAGAAGAAGTTTGTCGTGACTGTGAATGGAGAAGAAGAATCCAAAGGGCTGAATATTTTCAATAAAATCATTGCTCAGCTATACAAAGGCATCCCATAGTGCGTAGGTTTTATTCTGTAGGTTTTGTATGAGGGTAATGAATCCTACCTTATAAATTATTTGTCTAAATAGGATATACTATCTTGTAATGAACTTAATATTCTTGTGGAGATTGCGTCTATGCCTTGTAATTTTTTTTTCTATAAAATGAGGATTTTTTGGAATTGTATTCTACTCTGAACCAAATATCCACACATCTTGAATCTATTGAATGCAGTATGACATACATCATTTGAAGTCACGGATTTTGATGTTTGAAAATTGAAACACAGATGCATCCATATAAACTAGAAACGATTGCTTCTGTCATTCTTGCATCGGTCGTCATAATCGCATTATTGAATGTTTCGAAAAGTATGATACAAAAGAATATTCCGATTGATTTAGGGGAAACAGTCCGATTCCGGCATTAATTTTGAATTTCTGCGTATTCACAAATATCAGTGCGTGCTTGGTTTGTGATAATCCTAAAATTATTTGATGAGAGGTTCATGGTTATTTTAAAACTATTTTCTATTTTTATGTGTTGATTTGTGGTGAGCTAAAACCACTTGAGTGCAAAGTTTGTGGTGACTGAAAAAGTACTTCAAACTTGCACATTGGTTAGGGGTAATCCGTGAAAACCTAACGATGATTGGGGAAACAATGTGAAGAATTGGATAAGTGATTATAAATGGGTACCTAATAAGGCTTTAAGCCGGGATCCATCGTTTCTAGATTATGGAGGGATATCTAAAACAATTCGATAATTAATTTATGGAGGAATGTTGGAAAATAAATTAATTACTTTCCAACAACCACTGTTGACACCGACCACTACCAGCATAGTGAACCTGGAAACTTCCAGCTCCATCCAATCTGCCACAGTCCCATCAAAATGTTCTCATTGTATGACTGCAAAATACTGAAGTATTCTAAAGACCTCTATTTAAAAAGGCAGTTGTAATAGCTTGAGTATCAGATTTTTATCTGATCATTTGCGATCAATAAAAGATCCTCCATTAGTTTCTCCTCTGATTTTATCTGCTCTGTTTTTCAATAATTACAGGACTTTCTATATTGGTTGAGAATATTTTACGAAGTGGGTTAAATTACCTCAAACGAATTCAGAGTTCCACAGAACCTTGTCGGAAAGAAGAAAAAAACAATAAAAGTTCTACAAACCGAGCTCGCAGTTCAGAGTTTGAAAGACAAGAGCCTTGTCGAAGTAGGTTATGAAGTGGGATATTCATATGGTGACCTTGTTCTTAGAATGCATGATCATCTGCGTGATATGGGCAGAGAAATAGCACATCAACTAAGCCACCCTCGTCGCCTCTGGGACTCCGAAATTCTTAAATCTCTGGTGCACACCTTCACTTGTATTTTGTTTAATAAATTTTTAAAGGTTTTGCAATACTTTTTTCCCTGTTGACTGATTCCATTTTTAACCCTTCCACAGAAAAACGCAAGTTTGATGTTGATTGTTGGATGCAGGAATCGAAGGGATTCAAAAACATTCTAACAGAAACAAATGGTCGCTGTTTCAATTCAATTTTTGACAAGTCTCTTGGTTCTAAAATTACATATTTCGTTGGAGAATCAGATGCTAGTGCTGAGAGTTCAACAGCCTTGCAATGGCTTGAACTGGACGTTAAGGAGGTCAACTGGAAAGTATTCCTTCATGGATTCCTCTGCAGAGTTTGCAGTGCTTAAAAATTGTTGATGGATATCTCAAAAGATTGTGTCAGGAAGAGGGTTCTTCTTCTTCACGGATTCCCCAGCCAATTTTGCAGTTTTGGACGAGTATCCTCAAAAGAAGTCAGAAAATGAAGTACCGGAGCGATGCTGAGGTACTTTTTTTGTCCCCTGTTGATGATTAAGTCTATCTCAGTGGTAGTCTATATGTTCCAGAATGGTATCTTCATGAAGATTGTTTGCAATCATGAAATGGTTTCTAAAGCAAATTAAATGCTAATTTCAGGTCCCTACCGAGTTGAAAGAACTACTTGTTGAAACAACAGTATTGGAAGACTTCCCAAATATTTTAGGAAAGTTAATTTATCTGGAAAATCTCAATCTGAAAGGAAGATTATCTGACATTCCAAATTCCAAGTTCCCAAGGAATGACATGCTAATTGAAGGGAGATCGTTCTCGGAGTCTCTTAGAAAACTAAGCAACCTTAGAAGTCTAATTTTGTGGGATTTCTTTCTGGGAGGAGAATTGGATCTGAGCAATGGTAAAGACACATATAATTCTGGGTTGTCTTCAGCCAGAGGCACGAGTCACCTTCAAACAATACACATTCGTTGTGTAAAACTCACATCCAAAATATCAATTTGTGGAGAAAATTGTCCGAGACTTGTCTCTCTGCGCCTTGACTCCATGGAAAATTTAGCTGACGTGCATTTAAGGAAAGTAACAACACTAAATAATCTCGACATTAGGTTTTGTAGGAAATTAAAAACAGTATCAGGGAACTTCGATCTGGGAAAACTTCAAACGGTGAGCATAAAGGAATGTGGAGAGCTAGAAGAGGTTCCAAATCTTTCGTGTCTAACTTCTCTTGAGAGGATTACCATTGATCAATGTCAGAAGCTGCGAAGTATAAATGGTATTGAGGATTTGGAAGGATTGCAATATCTGTATCTGTCAACTGGCGATGAAGGTGGAGGTGTATGGAACTGCATTCAAAGGCTAAAGGTATTAAATACCCGTCTCCTGGTAGATACAAATACATGTCATTTTGAGTGGAAGCACATTTTACTTTTCTTGTCGTTGAGATTAATATTTCTATGTTACTGCGTATTACTAAGAAGGAACTCAGACTAGCTTTTTGTATTCAGAGATTTCCGTCAGAGTTTTCTATTTTGATTGGAAGAGCTGTGGATGGAGCCCAGTCAACATTAAATGCAAATTTCTTCTCGGGCTTGGTTAGCCCAGATGCAGTCACCGAGCTATATCCTACAAGTCAAAAAAGGGGGCGTAAGGCTTTCGTGAAGATGCCAGACACATTAAGTGCAATTATCATATGCGCGTTGGTCCAGAGCTCTTATGGAGGGGAAATTAAAACACCCATTAGCATTCAGAAGTCGCTTGCCCCTGGGGAACGGCTAGTCACCATCGTACTTACAGGTCAAAAAGAGGTATACAGACGTCAAAGCCCTGATTTCACTTTGCGTCTGTATCATGCTGAGTTAAAGAAGTAGTTTGTCGTGACTGTAAATGGAGAAGAAGAATTCAAAGGGCTGAATATTTTCAATAAAATCATGGCCCAGCTATACAAAGGCATCTCATAGTGTGTAGGTTTTATTCTGTAAGTTTTGTATGACGGCAATGAATCTTACCTTATAAATTATTTGTCAAAATAGGATACACGATCTTGTAATAAGCTTAATATACTCGTGGAGATCGGGTCAATGCCTCGTATTTTTTTTTCTATAAAACGAGTATCTTTTGGGATTGTATTCTATTGTGAACCAAATATCCCCACGTCTCGAATCCATTGAATGCATTATGGTATACATCAGTTGAAGTCACAGATTTTGATGTTTCAAAATAGAAACCTAGTACAGTGCATCGATATAAACTAGAAACGATTAATGTTGGCCGTAATCTTGTCCTTGATGCAATTACATTAATAATGCATATGACAGTAATAGTGGTTAAGTGACAACACGTTTGACGTGGTCGTTCAATGCTAAGCCTTTGATTATTCTTGAGTTAAGTCAAACTAACTATTGATGGGCACTTAACTTGGTCACAACAATGTCACTTGGCAGATTCGAATGCTTGTAATGTTTTATGTTTTGATAAATAATCACATTGAAAAATGTTGTCGAAGATATGTAGTTTAGTTTTATCAAAACCCTATTCTC
The DNA here is from genome assembly GCA_018584345.1 of Thuja plicata. NCBI lineage: Eukaryota > Viridiplantae > Streptophyta > Pinopsida > Cupressales > Cupressaceae > Thuja > Thuja plicata. The sequence continues at coordinate 359,271 of MU224574.1, read as the reverse complement.
TTGGTTGCCGCCATGAATGATCTGTGCAACAATTTCTTGAAATTTTCTGAGGAATGGCATTCTGGCTTTTTAATATGTTTATCTCTGTTTGATGCTGGTTAAGATGATAGCATTTTTCTGAGGCATTACATCTTCTGGTGTGCAGATATCATGGGATTTGTTTTTCTTTTATGTGTTTCTGGTTCATCTATTGAGGCACATTTCTGATATACTCCATCTTTGTCTTTTGATTGAGCTTTACGGTTGAAAAGGTGTATGCCACCAAATGGAATCATTTATTTTCGAGGCACATTTCTGATATACTCCATCTTTGTTTTTTGATTGAGCTTTATGGTTGAAAAGGTGTATGCGACCAAATGGAGTCATTTATTTGAGAAATGGTTATTGAAAAGCAAATGCTTCACAGTGAAAAAAAGGGGGAATAAATCTCTCATGCAGGTCTCTCATGCAGGTATGGTTTTGGCATTGAAGGTATGGATTTCACTCTCTATCATATTCAAAGATATGGGAAGATTTTTAAGGAGCCAATTTTGTATAGAACAAAAAAAGGAAGTTTTGAACTGGCAGTTTTCATTGGTTTAGTGTTTCATTCAGTTAAATAACTTTTCTTACAGTTGGAGCAAATACATTTGATTTTGTCTTGACAAGTTCTGATCTTCTTCCAACAATTGTTTTTTTGTAAACTATTTTGATAAGAGTTGATCATCTAGAAAATGTTGATGGCTACAAAACGTTCAGTTCTCCTATTTTGATATGGTTGCTTATAACCGATCAGTTTCTTTTCTATTCAATAAACAGATGATGGTATAGAACTTTTTCTTGATCAGCCAACCATGATTTATTATTTGGTTTTCTTTGACAGTTACATTTTGGTTGAGAAACAGTTGCATCTTTTTCAACAGAATTTTCAGTTGCTTCCTTGAACGAAATATTTTCAGAGGAAGGTTATCATTTTGATTATGAAGATCATGTTAAACAGTTGCAAGTTTAATGTAACTGTAAATGAGACAGTGAATGTAAAATTCTAGTGTATCCCTATATAAGGGAGTATGTATATGTGTCAATTGTTTGAGAAAGAAGCAGGAATTAAAACAAGCATATTCATACTTTCTTGTATGTGGAATATGAAGTTGTATTGAAAGAAAATTCATATGATTATTTATATGTATGAATGCATGAAATCTGAAACATGTATTTATATGTATATATAATCTTATGTACTACACATTGTAAATGAAAAGAGAAAGGAGGGGTTGGTGCTACTTGCAGTTGGAGCTGTAGAATGATGAAAAGAGTTGGTGTTCAATAAAAGTTATAGGTTTTGGAGTGGTTTTTTTCCCTATGACAAAACCGGTTTGGTTTTAAGGGTTTTCCACTCAGCACAAAATATGTGTTATGTGATGCTTCTATTTGACTCATGTATCTTCATACTATGATGCATTTTTGTCCATCAATATGTTCTAATACTTTCATATAGTTCTAGTTCAAACATACCATCATGTTTTTTGTGTCTCGCTGTATCAACACATGTTTTGTATGATTAAGGTCATCTTCTTATATTATATTTCAATACATTCACTATTCACAAATTAGTTAGTGTAAATTTGATCATGATTGTTTGGACGATCACTTTCATTTTCAGTCAAGTAGTACACGAGCTTAACAAATTCATCATTTATTGTTTTTGTATTCAATATTTGCAAAAGTTGTAAAGTGTTATATTTGAAAATAAATTTCTTCACTCTGATTCATCCCCCCTCTCAGAGTGAATCAACTTCCAACAAGTGGTATCAGAGCATAGGGTCCCGGCTTATAGGTCTTACCTTGGGGTTGATTCTAGTCTTTTGGAAGTTCTGTTCATTATTTTGAGTTATCTGTGTGAGTTCAAATTGCATTTCTTTTTGTCAGGTCTATCAATCTTGGTTTGGACTTAATAGAAGAATACTATGGGCAAAAAGTGTAGTAATAAGAAGTTGAAAGATATGCCCAAGAGGAAATCTGATTTAAATGGTGTTATGAGTAATACTCTAAATTCTAAAGATAACATTTCAGATGTGTTAAGTGTTTCTACTGATCAGGAAATAGAAGAGGAAAATGATGTGGTTAGTTTTGAACATGAGTTACTTGCAGCGCTACATGAGATTAAGAGTCTTAAAAAAGAAAATCGTGATCTCAAGGTACGTTTACATAAAAGAATTGAAGCTAATAAGGTTAAAATTCATGATGAGGCTAAAAGGACTATTGATGACAAGTCAATACTTGTAGAGAAACTAAAAACTAAACTAGAAAAAAAAAATGACTTGTGTAACAAACTCGAAAATGAGGTTACATACTTGAGAGAAAGTTTGGATAAAGATTACCTATTGAAAGAACAAACTATTAGGGATAATATGATCACAAGTCAAAAAGTTAAGATTGAAGAACATAAACAGATAGTAGATCTGCTAAGATTTGATTTGGAGATTAAAATTGTTGAATGTCTAAAAGTTGAAGTAGAAGTTGTAAATCTAAGAAACGAACTTGAAGTTGTCAAAAATCAATCAAAGGTTACTCAAAAGTTTGATAATAGTACCAACCTGTTATATGAGATGTTGGACAGGCAAAGACATTCGAAGGAACCTATAGGTCTGGGATACGATGAAAGACAAATCTCTTCATATGAATCAGGACATAAGATAATATTTGCTACCACAGATGAGAAAGAATTTGCATTCGAGAGAACTCCTAGAAAGAAGGCTGATATGAGATATTATAATGCTGCACCAAAAGAGAAAGATGTGAATAATTGTTATAGAAAAGGTGTTTTCAAATCTTTACCTTTTTGGTATAATCAGAAAATCAAGTCTAATCATTCTTTTCAAGGCTATTGTTATGGATGTAATGCATATGGTCACAAAGTTGCAACTTGTAGAAATAGAAGGAACTATTTCATGAGTCAAAAATATTATATTTGTCATGGATTTGGTCATAAAGCTACAAGTTGTAGATGGTCTACAAATTTTGGTAATATGCTTATGAAAGATAAGAATATAAAATGCTATAAATGTAATCATATTAGACATATAGAAAAATTTTGTCACATTGTGTTCTCTAAGGAAGATGAGAAGAAAGGGTTTATTATGGTTTGGAGAAGGAAAAGTAACCAAGCCGAAAACAAAGCCCCATGTGCACTCCTTGCACATGTTATGTCATCCGGATCTTGATAAGTAGCGAGAATTCATGGGGAATCAAATATGTTATCATATATATTACTCTTATGATGAGTAGATTAAATCAAAACCTTGTCTCTTAAATCTTCTTGATGCAAAACTTGAAAATTTTTTTGGAACTATTTTAAAGAACTTTCTCTATGTTTACAAGTTTTCAAAGATCCTAGATCACAACAATGAACCCATGGTATCTGGATTGTTCTTAATAATTTTTGCATGAGAAATATGATTTGACTCTAAGGATATAGGTTGTGAAGAATGTGGTGGTTTTTATGCTTTATAGTTTTTCATAACAACTTTTATATGATATTGATATGACTTGGTACTATATGAAAAAAATGCTATATGAGTAGGCTACAGGTTACAACATTATCACAATGACATGTCCAATGGTGGTTATACAAGATATGGAGTCTTTTGTAGTTATGTTAACTAATTCAATAATGGTTACATAGGATCATTGATTATATAGATCTATACAAGATTTGATAATCATTGCTTAGAGGAGTTAACTATCTTATCTTTGTGAGGTAGTCTTGTCTCACCATTGTGTGAGAAATCACTATGGATAAAATAGATCATATTATTTTGTGTTTCAATTTTTGTCTCATTAACATATGACTAGGATCACTATAAACAATGGCAAACTGAAACTTAATTATGTGAAGATGGTGTTAAGTCTGAGACAAAGGATAGAGAACATATTTAATGGAGATAAATCAAATAATTTAAATGATTGCATTTAAGATCATCCATACATAAGGTATATGACTTTATATGAAATACTGTATCATGGAATCCCAAACCAAGGTGTAAGAGTATTGGAAGTTCAAGCATGTGTGAATATTTTAATGTCTTATCATGTACAAATTAGTAAGTTGTTTGTATCAGACTAATAAAATTATTCTCATCAACTGCTATTGAAGTTTGATGTTTCTACTGATATGGGATGATGCAAATTAGTTTGATTTAGGAGAATTCAGTCTAAAACTGTCAATACTGGCTCAAACAAATGAGAGAAACAAGAAATAATATGTTGATATGGTTCAACAATGTTAGTTTGTAATCAATTTGACAACATGGATTTGATTGAATTGAGGAATGCTACAAGATGGAATGTTTGAAGGTCGTTAAATCATACAATGTTTGTATGTAGGGATGTAAGAGTAATCTTTTGCTTATAATCAGAATAACATACTGATTATTTTGTACAGTGCTAGAAGTTCTTCTTTATATGATTCAAGTATAATCAGAAGAAAAATTAGTTTAGCTCTAGTTCTACTTATGGTATATATTCAACATTGATTTTCAGAATTAAGACAACTCTGTGGTGGATATATATAACATTTTTCCAAAATCTTTCTATTGTTATTATTGACATATAGTATCATATTTATCCAAAGACATATGTGCAACGGTTATGGACATGGTTATTGCTCTAGGTGGTTGTACACTGATTTCTACTATCACATATATTATGGATGGATTTGACTCTTAGTACATGATTTTTGATGGGCAGATAGGTTTATGGTGACAATTACATGGTTACATGTGCTTATGCATTTTACTTTTGATTAGCACTTGACATTGTTAAATTGGTATCATTGGTGGTTTGGTAGTAGGATTAACATACACTATTTTGGTTGTTTAAATATTTTATGGTCTTGATACTCATATGGTGCTTACATTTTTTCCATGTGTTTACATTGATCCTTATATCAACCAACACTTACTTGTGATAGACATTCACAATGTTCTTCAAGAACTTAGTTCATATTTTATGAGGGAGCCTTACTCCTTCTTTTCTCTATCCTACAACACTAGTTCCAAAAAGAATGATCATTGTGCCCTTTTGCGCTTGTGGTGAAAAGGAGGAGTAACTTTGGATATTATCGAACCATAGCAATTACTCTGGTTGTTCATAGATTATGTATTTTGTCCAGATTACCTTGACTTCAGGATTTGATATTCAGCTAACAATTTTTGTTGGAGAGTTATTTGTCTTACCTAATCTTTGTATTCAGTATGGAGGAGTTTGTTTCCAACTTTTCCTATCTCGATTACTTCTCCTAGATTTGGATTCTCTGAAGTGGTTTCGTGGTGCACTTGGTTATAAACAGTGTAATTTTTATGATATTGTTCTTCATTGTATATGATGACTCCTCATTCTTATTGATTGTCCTTGATGTAAAATGGGGGAGAAAATGGCATTAACATTCAGTGATCTATGATGACTCAGTGATTTTAGTTAAAGTGGCATTAGCATTAGCATTCAATGATCTATGATGACTTTGTGATTTCAACTTTTCAGTGATTTTTTGATTAATAATATGGTGATTGATATTCAGTGATATGTCACAGTTAAGTGTGATAGGATATTATGGATTTTTGACAGATTTTAGGTGATGTCAGAATTTAGTTATTTGATTGAAGGTACTGACAATACTAGACAAATGAGCTACATGTATATACTTGGTATTCATGGCTGTTCCTTTCTTGGCATTTCATTTGTTGTGCTTTATAAATCACAATCATAGTACTCCAATGTATATGAACGCTATCATATAGAAAAGTATGTATATATATTCAATTCATTCTAAATATACTTACTTGCCTATGATGTTGAAACATTCATTTACATTTATATATGTTGTGATGTGTGTAGTTAAGAAAATGCTTTTGCCTCGAGGACAATGGGCGAGTTTGTTGGCCGTAATCTTGTCCTTGATATAAATAAATTAATAATGCATATGACAATAATAGCAGTTAAGTGACAACATGTTTGACGTGGTCATTCAATGCTAAGCCTTTGATTACTCTTGAGTTAAGTCAAACTAACTACTGATGGGAACTTAACTTGGTCACAACAATGCCACTTGGCATATTTTAATGGTGGACTTGAAATGTTTTATGTTTTGATCATGCCCTTCCTAGAAACTCCAATGCCCATTGAAAACAAGACTTTAAGAAATTTCTTGGTCTAGGAGAAAAAATCCTCACCTTTAGAATGACTTCAACCGTAAAAAGCTCCTTGGTGAATGGAAGGATGTTGCTTTAGTGCTGGTCAAATTTATCACTCTTGAAAGTAGGTTTAAATGCTTCAACTCCCACCTTTTAATTCCTATGCTCAATCATTTTTGGCATAATAACAAGCTCAATTTCCCTTCTTGGATTTTATCTTCATTGCCTCAGTCTACTGTAAAATCCAAATCCCATAGGTGCCCCCTTTGCATCAAGGCCTCATTCTTTTATTTTATAACTTTCATTTGACTCATACCCTGAAGGTAGGGATTAAAACGCCCCTTTACTAGTTGAGATAAGTACTGGCAAGATAGAAAAAGGGCTTCTAATATTATGGTTACTCCTCCTTGTAGATTGAATAGGGTTAACCCCACTAGGAAGATCAAGCTAAAGGATCTAGGAAAAGAGAAGGAGTTATTTGAACCCATCATTATCTCTGAGGATTCTTCCTCTTCATAGTCAACTAGTTTATAGTAGACCTTAGACAATAACCCTATGAATAATTGTAGCCAAGATCCTAAACGTCCATTACCTATTTATGCCCTTCATTCCGCTAAAAGTGAACCAAAGGTCTCTCAAAAATTTTACCCTCCCTACTCCTACAATCCTACCCTGAAAAGATGAGCTACCAGAACACTCATATTATGGACAAAGTTGATAAAATTTGCATCCTCTACAACTGTGAGAATGCCAAAATCAAATGCCTAATTACTTAGTTCCAAATTATAAAGAAGAAGAATAACAAGTTAGAAGAAAGTAGGTTTCTACTTCTTCAAGGATGGGATATCTCATTAGAAATTACTTTTCATTGTTTGAGAAAAGACAAGATATCAACCTTGAAAACCTTTATCCTAACCAAGAACAAAGTATATTCTTTGGGTCAACATCTGATGATAATCTATAAGTTCTAGCAATTTGGCCCTTGTATACTACTATATGAAAGCCTTGCATTGTTCAACAACAAGATGAGTTATATGGCCAGCTTGTTCTTAAGAGATGAGATGATTTTACTAGTCCTTAAGAATCTTTTCTTGTAGTTGATGTAGCCAAAATGACCCAAAAGATCTGTTGGTTCCTCTAACTAATGTTTAAGAAAAACATTAATATTTTCCTTCTCTCTTCGATAGGCATGTTAAATTACTGGCCAACTGAGACGATTTAGTAATAAGACTAAAATGTTCAACACTTTGGGTTGTACAAGACCTAGGTGGGTAACCCCTTGAAACACATGTGAATATAGAATAATCAGTGACAAGTATTGCACATAAGAAGATGACTCTCAACAAACTTTACCATAAATCATGAATAAATCTTTGAGAATTAGCTCTATTATGGGTTTATATAATTATTACAACAACTACGAGTAAAAATAATTCAAACCCACTTCTAATAATAAGAAAATAAAATTATTGTTAGATTTAAGCATTTGGGTCCATTCAGGGTTCATACAAGAAATCCCAGCTGACTAGTTCCTTATCTAGCCATAAGTTCAACACATAATAACCATTTGTTACAATAAAACAAACACAAGACCAGTGATCTTTCAAACCATCAATGCATTACACAGATGATATCTAGCATGAACATGTTGGTAACATTCTTTTAATCTTGAGATGCATACAAGTAGACTTCAACATACAACTGAAAGCCAAATTTAACACACTCCTAGAATGTGAGCTTCAGACTGAACATTCACTACAAAAATTGTACAATAGAAGCTATTCAACCCCTTGGTTGTCCTGACTCAAAATAGAATTAAACACACTCAAGAGACATTAAAACATGGTTTTTACACCAATACTATAAACCAATCTGTTTATCATTATCCCAAAAAGGATTACAACCTACTAAAACCATAGCTTAAAAGAAAAAAAAATTCAACCCTGAGCTATCTTGTACAAAGCATTACATAAACAAAAACCCTGAGCTATCCTTTAAAAAGAATTACATAAAAAAAAATGCTAGAAAAGTTGGAACCCTTGAGAATGAGAAGAAAGAAGAGTAATCAGAAAAGAGAGAAGCTCTAGATTTCATCTGATGATGACATGTGTCAAATTTCTTCATCTACCCTAATTTTAAAAATGAACATTCCCATTTTCCGTTGAAATAAAATTGATTTTCCCAAATGATCTTCTCTTTTGTCTTTTCCCCTTTTTGTCTAATTTGCATTTTATTTCCTTCGTGATTACCTTCATTAGATGTATCAATTTGAATGTGTCAAAAGCAAATGCTTAAATGCCTTTTAGCATGTATTTAAGTTGATTCTCATTCCAATATTGTTACTCTAGCCTGAATATATTTCATTTCAAGAAATAACATCTCGATGAGGTATTTTATCAAATAGTTATATTTCCCTATTTTTGCTTCTAATTTTGCTCTCATATTTACTAGATATTTTGTCAAACATTTCATGTTTCTAACCTGTTTCACATTTGAACATTCCCAGAAACTTCTGAGACCACATTCCTCTGAAGAATAGTCAAACCGTTATTAGCCATGATCTCCTTTGTGCTTCCTTATTTTGCAAATATTTTTGCCTTTTCTATGCATTTGGATTTTGCATACATGTCTACCATGGTAGTTGATAAAGATGCATTATGTCGCATCGATGTCTTTATCAAAGAGAATAGGCATCCATCAGTAGGACAAAAGTGAGGCTTCATCAAAGAACATCAAAAATTTATTAAAGACATCCTCATTAGTAAGATAAATCTGCCCATCACATCGAAATCACTTATCAAATAAGATCTACATTTCAATAAGACACTTAAGACATCTCCCAGATTGCCCAAGCTATACCAAAATTTTTGCATCACTAAGACTGAACAAAGGTCATATCAACAAAAGCTTTATCGATGAAGGTTATTGTTAGTAATAATTGACAGGGGGGATGAATCAGTGGCTTCAAAAAAATTTCTTTATTCTAACCACCAATCAAATAAAACTCAGATTATTATGTCCCTTACAAGATGCATTCCATGAAATACTTTATAATAAGTAAATGTCTGTCGGTTTTCCTTTTCTGACCTTATTCTCCTTGATTATCGGTAAGCAGTAAAACTTATTTACCGACACTCAGTAAATATGCACAGTATACTGATAAATCTAGAAATGCATATGTGAAATGTAAAACAGTAAAGTAATAAACCATAAACACATAACACAAGGATTTTAACGTGGAAACCCTATTAAGGGAAAAAACCACTGGGACCGGTAGCCCAAATTTTTACTCTTCTGAAGTGAGCCCTGTTAGGAACCAACCCTGTTAAAGGTTACAAACACACTGTTAGGTGTGACCTTGTTAGATTATTTTATATATAGAGGTTGTCACTTAGTATCTGGCATCTATTTGCTACCATCCTTGATTCAACCTTCTTCTTAGACTGTCAATAGGCTTTAGGAAAATCTTGCTACCATCCTTGAATCAACCTTCTTCTTAGACTGTCAATAGGTATCTGGAAAGTCCAATGATACTTTCATGAATCAACCTTTTTGGCACTCATTGGGATGTACCTCAATATATAGAAGACTGTTAAGTCCTGCTCTGTTAAGAGACTTGATGCTTCAATGGTTAAACTGAAACACAATGACCTGTTTCTAATGCAACTTGAATTGTAGATTTTCAGATCTATTTAAGTACATTACCTCTCTGATCAATGTATCAATTCAATTCTTTGTGCTCCACACTTTCTACTCCACGATGCTGTGCTTCATTATTTGTTGGTGTCTGTAGAATTCCTTATCTCTCCTTCAGCTTGATTGATCAAGACTGTATGAAGTTATTCTTCATCAGTTTCTCTTCAGCCTCCTCTTTTTATTCAGCCCCATTCATGTGATTATGGAAATGAATTATGCTTGTCTCTTATATAGACATGATATTCACCGTTTCTTGACTCTTGATTCTTGATTCTTGATTCTTGATTCTTGATTCTTGGCGTGAAAAAAAATCCAGCCAATCTGATTTAAAGTATAAATCTTGATTTATCTCGTAGTTATCTTTATGCCAACTGTATAAATCTTCTTTAAGTCAATCACTTAACTTTGGTCGAATAAAACAATGAAAACAACCAGTTAAGTTTATCTTTAGCTCTTGCCAGCTAGATATTTTATCATTTTTTGAACTCTTTATTCTATCACTCAACTCTACAGTTAGTCATCGGTGACAACTACCAGCTCCATCAGTGTGACTTCAGTTATCTTTGGGATCTCCGTCCATCGGGCATCATTGGATTTTACTGTTCAGGCAACTCTATTCTCATCTTTTCGGGCATCCTGTGATTTTTCTTCATCGAGCAACATTGTTTTCTGCTCGTTGGGTATCACTATGACTTTGGTTCTTTGCCTTTACCGATGGTGTGCACTCTGTCAGTGTTATCTGTCACTTAGTGAATACTTGACTTTTATGCATTTCTGAAAGCATAATCTTTGTTCCATTAATTCTCTAAAGTCTTTGGTATTATATGCATGACCGTATAGATGATATCAAGTTGACATCAATGAAAATACAAACCATAAACTGATTTAATATCTTACATTATCTTCAACTTAACATTATCAAACATTCAATCAGTTATATTTCATCAATCTCTCCCTTTGGCAGTGATGGCAAAAAACTTATATTATCACACTACTATTTCTAATACAATATGAAATATAATTGTTGAGATTTATCAAACTACCAAACAGTTTGGTTGATAACCGATAAAAATGTCTGACCATCGGTAAGCTTTGTGTTTAGCTTAGATTTGATTCTTGCAGCTCTTTGTGTTTCTTGTTCTAATGTTTTGCATCCTTTACTTGTGTCAATATCTCTCTTTTGACTGTTCTTCTTCTTTGATGTTTCTTTTTTTTGTTTGCAACTCTCCCTTTGTATAAAATTTCATACAATTTTCTCTCCCTATGGATATGATATCTCCTTGTTGGAGTAATCTGATAATGGATAATCTTTCTTCTTTTTATAAAGGCTATGATAATATGGAAACTTTCTCTCCCTATGACAACAATGCCAAATAAATATCTCACAGATATCTGACATTAATGTCAAGTGATCTTTTCTTCCATCCATAATATATTCCTTGAATTTCCCTTATCCATTAGCAATACAACAATATGTATAGTGCTCGGTTATGATATAAACCTTTCTGTATATAGATGTAGCTTTGAAGTTCATCTTTTTGCTTGCATCAACATGAATGATATTCTGATAATATATAGGCTGATACAACCTTCTATTTTTAACTGACTCGTAGACATGGGTTTGACCCATTGTCTCTTTCTCAGGTACTCAAATGTATCCTTGGGGAGTGGCTTAGTGAAGATATCAGCTAATTGTTGTTTTGATTGCACATACTCAAGTATCACCTCTTTTTCTTGAACTTGTTCTCTTAAATAATGATACTTGATTGCAATGTGTTGTCTTAGAATGCATGACTGGATTCTTGGAAATATTTACTGCACTGGTGTTATCACAATAGATAATCACTGGTTCTAAGATCTTCATATGCATACCTTCCAGCAACTGTTTGATACATGAAATATTTGAGAAGTTTGTAGCAGCAACAACATATTCTACTTCTACAGTAGACTAAGAGATGCATCCTTGCTTCTTTCTAATCCATGTGACATGCCTGTCACCTATAAAGAATGCTCCTCCAGTTGTACTCTTCCAGTCATCAAGATTTCCAGCCCAATTAGCATTAGTAAACACTTTTAGTTCAAATTTACCTTCTCTTCTATACCATAATCCAAATTCCTTAGTATTCTTCAGATATCTTAGGATTCTTTTTACAGTAGTCATATGTGATTCCCTGGGGTTAGCAGAAAATCTAGCAACAATTCCTACTGCATGTGCAATATCTGGTCTAGTATGTACAACATACATGATTTTTCCAATCATTGATATGTACAAAATCTGATTTACCTCTATTATATTGTCTTCCTTTGTTAACTTGCATCCAGTAGCCATTGGTGTTCCATCTGGTTTGGAATCTTCCATCTTATATATTTTCAGGACCTCTTTGATGTATTTGGACTGAGTAATGAAAATACCTTCAATTTGTTGAATGACATGTAGACCAAGAAAGAACTTGATCTCTCCAAACATAGACATCTTGAATTCTTTGCTCATCTCATCAGAAAATGATTTGCATAGCATATCATTGCCTCCAAATATGATTTCATCAACAAATATTTCAACAATCAAAGTGTTAGCATCAGTATCTTCTTTTATATAAAGATTACTGTTTTCACTAGTCCTTATGAATCCAATACTTATTAGATAGGAATGAAGTCATTCATACCAAGATATAAGAGCTTGTTTTAATCCATACAAGGCTTTGTGAAGTCTACATACCATGTTCCTCTTGTCTGGATCTACAAACCCTTCTGGTTTCTCAATGTATACGTCTTCTTCAAGTATTCCATTTATGAATGCTAACTTGACATCCATTTGATATACTTTGAATCCTTTTTATGCAGCATAAACAAGTAGTATTCTTACTCCTTATAGCCTAGCAATGGGTGCAAAGGTTTCTCCATAGTCTATACCTTCTTCTTGTGTATACCCCTTGAATACTAGTCTTGCTTTGTTCCTTGTGACTTCTCCATTCTCATTCAACTTATTCATGAATATCCATTTTGTACCAATGACATTCTTGTCATCTGGTCTTGGTACAAGTGACTATGTTTTTTTTCTTTTCAATCTGCTCAATTTCATCATTCATAGCACTTATCCATTCTTCATTATCTAGTGTAGCATTGACAGATTTTGGCTCAAACTCACAAATTAAACAATTTGAGTTTAAAGACTTACTTCTTGTTCTTGTACCAGCTTTCTAATCTACTATGATCTGGATCTCTGGATGGTTACTTCTTACATATCTTGCAAGTACATGTACAACTCTTTGTGTATCAGCTAGATCATTATTTTGATCTTCATTTTGTTCTTCATTACCTTGCACATTATCTTGATCATTATCCTGACCGTCGGTAACAACAGTCTGACCATTAGTTGCAACATTCTATTGCTTTGGGATTAAGCACTGTTGCTTGGGTAGAGTGTTGGGTTCTTCACAATATACAAACTTGATGTAGTCCTCTGGTTCTCTTGTGCTTTCCAGCTCATTCTTTTTTGCAAATTCATCAATCTTTACATTTGCACTTTCAACTATTTTGTTAGAAGCCTTGATAAGACATTTTAAAGCTTTGCTTTTGGTAGAATACCCCAGAAAAATACCTTCATCACTTTTGGCATCAAGCTTTCCATTTCTATCATCCTTTAAGACATAACATTGACTACCAAAGATCTTGAAGTAAGTTACATTCGGTGTTTTACCATACCTTAGCTCGTAAGGTGTCTTCTTTGTGTCCTTCAATTTTACTCTATTAAGTGTATAGACAGCAGTGCTGACAGCTTCCCTCCAGAAGATTTGGGTGATGTATTCCTGTATCATCAGTGTTTTTGAACAATCGACTATTGATCTGTTCCTTCTCTCAGTAATCCCATTTTGTTGTGGTGTTCTTGGTACAGAAACCTATCTTTTTATACCATGCTCATTACAGAAATTAGTGAATTCATCTGATATAAATTCCCCTCCTCTATCTGATCTCAAACATTTCAAATCCTTACCACTTTGTTTTTCTATCATAGCTTTATACCATTTAAACATCTTGAATGCTTCAAATTTATCTCTTAGAAACATAATTGTCATCGTTCTAGAGTAATCATCAACAAAGACAATAAAATATCTATCTCCATAATAGCTCTTTGTCCTCATAGGTCCACATAAATCAGTATGGACTAATTCTAGAATATCATCAGATGTATGAGTTTTACTTTATAAACTAGACTTTATCATTTTACCTTCTTGACAATTTTCGCACATGATGTTGTCTTGCTTTGTCATTGTCCGTAATTAGCCTCTTACATTTCTTCTTCTGCTTATCTTTATCATGTTTTCAAAATTCACATGACACAATTTTTTGTGCCACAACCATATATCTTTGTTTCTAGTCATTAAGCAAGTGGTGTTAGTATCATTCAGATAGAATAAGTTACTTTTGGTCTGTTCACCAGTGCCAATCAGTTTTTCTGATTCATTGAAGATCTTTGCCTTCTTGTTCTCAAATGCTACTCTGTGACCTAAATTATTTAGCTGAGAAACACTCAACAAATTATAATTCAATCCTTTTACCCAATAAGCATTTTCACATTTAATCAGGATATTCAACATTATAGTTCCTTTACCTTCAAACAGACAAGGTGTATCATTACCCATTCTTACTGTAGCACCATTGTAATACTCAAAAGTATTAAACTTTTCTTTGTCACCGGTCATGTGGTGAGTGCAGCCACTATCTATAATCCAGATGTCATTCTTTCTAACCTTAGATATGAGTGCAGCTTCCACATATCTTTCATCTTCATCTGAATCATCCTTTAAAGCTACAAATACCATCTCGATGTCTTCATTAGATTCAGTGTCAGTATCATCATCTTTGCAAGCAGCTAGGTATCTAGCCTTCTTTCCTTTGTCCTTGTAGTCTTGGGTATCTCTTCTTTTTTATTGTCGATAACCTCTGTAATCTTTGTTATCACCTTTGTCATCTTTCTTCTCAAAATATATGTCATTACCTTTGTCATCTTTTCTTCCATTAGGACATCTAGCAACAAAGTGTCCAATCTCTCTACAATTAAATCATACAAGTGGTAAATTGCCTTTGTATTTACCTTTACCTCTCTACATTCTTCTAGCCATAAGTGATTCTATTTCATCTAGATCTTCTTCTTCACTTTCACTTTCACTATCTCTTCTAAATGTGTGTCTTTGGCTTGATTTGCTTATTCTCATAGAAGAATTAAATGTAGGCTCTAAGTTTGGTAAGATGCTATTATCAAAGTTATTCATCTCAAATGAAATCAGTCTACCAATTAAACTATCAAGACTAACTGTATTGTTTGCTACTGCTCTCATTTCTTGAATAGCAGAAACTCTAATAGCATATACATGCAGTAAGGTTCTTAAGATTTTAATTACCACTGTCTCCTCTTCAAGTGTACCTCCAACACCTCGTATCTTTTATTCTTGTATTGTACTATGTGATTTTTTCTCCTTCTTTCATTCTGAGATTTTCAAAGTTTCCTCTAAGGCTTTCTGTCTTGGCTCTTAGAACATTTGCATCACCTCTATGTACAAGCTTCATTTTGTCCCACATTTTCTTTACAGTTTTGAAATCCTTGACATCTTCAAATTTAGCATCAGAGAGTCTCTATAACCACGTAGTTATGCTCATGCTTATCTCTCAATTGATCTACTATCAAAGCTCCTATAGGAAACACATATTTACTATCTAGGAATTGAGTAACATCATTACCAATACCTAATAAGTGGAGTCTTATTCTACTTTGCCATGAAGCAAAGTTGTCTTTGTTCAACTTGGTAAGATCTCATCTGTTCATCCTATGATCCTGACTTAGGTCTTGAAACCTTCCTTCTAAGCACACAAGCTCTCATACCAATTGTTAGTAATAATTGAGAAGGGGGGGGGGGGGGGA
>MU224574.1:317281-335057 GCA_018584345.1 Thuja plicata | reverse complement strand
TATATATATATATATATATATATATATCCTATCATATAATTTTCCAAGCATCATCAATCAATATTCTCAATCGTAGTCCATCATCTTAATTATAGTCATGGCATCTAGATCATCCCTCGTGATCTCTCAAGTCATCTTTTATAAATCATGACACATCATCCCTTATGATAACTAATTCAATATTAAATATTTTATTTTATTACACAATTGGCGAATGAATTTGGAGAGTGTAAGGGTAGGTATAGTAGGTATAACTACCTACCAACTACTTCAGAAAAATATTAATGTAGGTAAACAATAAAATGTTAATAAAGTTTACCTAACTTCCTCACAACTATTAATACAATTTACTAAATCCATTTAAATAATAATAAACTCTTCCTACTCACCTAGAAATGCATAATAATATCATGTGCCTAATTTGCACTTAAGCGTGAGTAAATAAATAATATGTACTCCAACACAGATCTATGGACCACACTGCATTGATGAGTCACTTTTTTATCACTAAAATCTAGGATTAGGGTAAGAGCGCAAAGATGGGTGACCAAAAAGGGGTATAAGACACCACTTTTTTTCTAAAATCAGAAAACTTTGAACTTCAACAAGAAATTGAAGATAGTTAGACTCAAAATTTCAAGATGTGACAATAAAAAGAGTTGTAGTACTTTGAATCTGGTTTCTAAACTACTATTTAAAAAAAAAAAATAGTTGATTTTAAGGCCTTAAAAAAAGGGGAGCACAGAAAGTGGTCCTATTTTATGTGAAAAAGCATAACATAGTGTTTGGTGTGCTCCCCCTAAAACATTGAATTTTTTTTTGAAATTTTTTATTCACTTTGGTGAGAAGTTATCTTACACCACATTGTTTATCTTGGATTTTTTTGCTAATTTTTTTTATGAATATATGATTTTTTATGAATTTTGTAAGTGGACACATCCTGAAAACATTAAATTTATGTGTGCTCCCCCTAGAAATCATCAAAAACTAATAAAAATCAAAACTTTTTTTTAAAGTGTGTAGAATATAGTCTAGTTTCTAAAAAAGTAACTTGTTTCAAAATTTGATGAACAAGCCAAAATCTAAGCTCAAAATACTACACATTGGTTTTTGACAAAAAATAGAACTACATACAAAAGAAATTAGAGATGGAAAGCTTAACATAACCAGTATTAAAAATAAATTATATAGTTAGATAGATAACAAAGATATATAGAATATCATGTCGTTTGATTTTATCATTATTGAACCATGTGCATACCTAATGGGGAGCACACAAGAAAAATATGAATTTTTTGTATGTTTGCTGGAAAACATGTCTCATACATGTTTGAATCCTCCAAGCCTTTGGGTTAGATCTTCAAGGAAAATCCAAAACTTAGGCTTGGTGGATTCCAAAGTAGTTCAAAGTGCGTACACAAAATAGCCCGTACACCCTATAGGACATACATGCTATACAAATCAAAATGTTGAAAAAGGTTGCATTTGGTGCAATAACAAATTTGTAGTGTTTTACATAGGGTGTATGCCATATGGTGCACACACCCTATAGTACGTACACCCTATAGCATGTACGCACTATAGTGAGTATGACCTATAGTGAGAATATGAAATGGATTGATCTGCCAAGTCAATTTTAGCACCAGTGCCATACATAAAATGTAACATTTAAGTATAAGTTAGTTATACTTAAGTTACATTTTATGTATATACTTCTAGGATGTTGGAGAGCGGTTTAATATTCATAGGAGTTAACATAAAGATTCTGGATTTTGAGGGTTTTAAGGAAATGTAAGACTTAGCCAAATTTTAGGAATCAACACATTATTTTCACCATGATTCCCAGTGGACTATTGATTGTAACCTTAAGCCCTTTACTTGTGCATGATAATTTTGTGGCTATTTCTCATTGTATTGTTTATGGTTTAATAATTAACATGTATGTTTTGTTGGTAAATAGATTGTTCTTATTTTTTTATAACTCTAAAATACCCAAATATTGAAGAAGCAATCGAATACAACAGTTGGGAAATCATAATTGTAAACTAATTTCCCTTTGAATTTAAAGGTATAGCTCCCTTATATGAATGATTTTCAGTGAATTTTCATCTTTCATAATCTAACAGGGGTATGTTCTTGACCCGAGAATAGAAGAGGTAAACCAAACTAAACCTAGATAGGAAATAGCTCAGAAAGATAAATTCAACTCTAAATTTAGCCGATTCTGAGATTTCATCAATCAGATTAACTCTTAAAACTTGTAATGCATGAACAACTACCAAAAATGCAGATGAAAGACTAAAGATTAAGGATGAAATGATGATGAATTGATCTATATAATAGAAACATTTCCCAAACTTAAGATAACAATATATTTTCCCCCTAATTAACTGTATCAAATCATAATACAGAACTCTGGTTCGAATATAGATTGTAAATCTAAATTCAAAGAAACATTTGAATTTAATAGAAAGATAAATGCAATGCAATAGGAAAGTTAAAGCAATGGTATTCAGACACACATAATTGAATCCGCAAAATGCTATCTTTCACACCAAAATTTAACTGACCCTTGTATTAACTTTCAGTATAGTACATATAGAGTTTGAGTCTTGACCGTTACAAAAAGAGTAACCGAAATGGTTCAACTTGTTTTAAGCAGGAAGGATAAACAAAGTTTTATCCCTTACAATAACATCAAAATTTGGAACAAAGGGAGAATCTATCTAAGTTTCAATTTCATTCCCTTTGCCTAATTTATCCCTATATGCGGTGACATCTGTAATAAATCAGATGAGATCTTCGTGCCTGTTGACATGGACATTGGTATATCGGATGAGCCACCTGGAATGCTCCTTGGCTAGGTTCTTAATTGCATCCGTTCAATCTTTCAACTCCTCCATGGATTTATAGATACATCCACTCAACTGCTGGAGCTCTTGCACCTTGTACAAATGAGTGGAAGACTGCTTGACAGCTTATGCACATAATCAGAAAATGATTTTTGCATATTAGCCAATCCGATCATTTCTTTTCCTTGTCCACTCGTCTGAGATTCTGTATGCAGACCTTGAAGAAAATTAAAGTCTTTACTCTGTTCCTCATTGATCTTAATGTCTACTTGTTGCAACCCTGTCTCAGCTTGAATGATCATCTTGGTTTTAAACTCTAGACTTTGAAGCCACTCAATTAGAGGTTCATCTCCTTTGTATAGAATATTGGCTTTCAATGCCTCCTTGGTCTTCATCTTTAATGCCACATGAAGCGTCACTATGCATTCTTGACACTTCTCTCTCTCTCTAATGTGAGAGTTTGCAATTTCTTCTCAATATTGCTCCTTTCTGTTTCTATTCTTAAGAGGGCATTACCCAATTTATCAACAACTACCAGTCCTTCAGATTTGAGTCTCTCGACCCATCCCTTGCTGATCTATGTGAAGTGCCTATCTTCTTGCAATTTGGCTATTATGGCTTGATTCTCCATGACACTGGGATCGAAAGTGGTATGAGTACTGGGAATACTAGCAACTAGAGTGACCAACTGCCAGATGAAATTAGTCAGTTCACTGACTTCAGCCTTAAGCTGCACCTTAGCCATTTTAAGTTCTTCTAGCTCTTCTTCAATTACTATATTAGTGGATTTCCACAAATCCACTTTGGTATCATGTCGAGCTAAGCCCATGTCAAATGAGTGTAGTTCAAAATCTGAAGGAGTTAAATCTTCAAACCTGCCCTCCTTTGTGGGTTTTTCCACCTCCATCATGAAGTGCCTAGTTTTTGGGTCCTGTCCCAATGTGGATAGCATCTTTACTTTCTTAGATTTTGTTTCAGCGCCGCCAAGTTGCAAGGCTCGAGCTAAAGTATCTTTGTTGGGAGCTCCTTCTTCTACCCTCTTTCTTTTGCATTCCAGAGTATTCACTATCCATGAATTGACCCTGGTGACCTTGGTGGCAGAGACTAACTCTTCTATAACCAGTTCCCTAATAACTAGAGGAGTAGACTTTGGTCTTGAAGAAAATGGATTTATGGAGGCAGGGGAAGAGGGCACCAATCTGATGACTTGAGCAGCCTCTTGTTTCTTCTCAACCCTCTTGTCTGATTTAGTGGTTGAGGTATTGGAGGTATCCTCACCCACCTCTACAACAACAGGGGACCCTTGCCTTGGAGTATCTTGGGTCATAGTGCCGGCTGGTGTATCTACAACGACTGCCTTATTTGATTGCTTAGGTCCTGCACCTTTGGTGAGTTCTTATGCTGACCCAATGTCTAGAAGTGGGCCTTCTCCGCATCTCTTCTATGGTTGAATTGATTTTTTAGGAGGTTCCTTGATCCCTTAGCAACGGTTGGAATTGTTGTTGATGAAGTTCTTGCAGTGCTGGAAGTATCCCTTGCCAGGGCTTGTTGAGCATGAGGCTTCCTTTCTGACGTTTTCCTTCGGCATGTGGTCCATTCAACCCATTGCTCCATCCTTTTATAGATGCAACTCATTATAGTCTACAAGTCACTGATGGCTTCATCTAGCATAGGCTCGGAACTGATAGGAGTGAGCTTTATCTTCTCTAGAGATGTATTGTCATACCGCATGCAAACTAAAAATTCCACTTCTTTCCCTACAAACTAGGCTAGTTTGAAATCTTATCCAAACAAAACCTTAAAATAAAAGCTTTTATTTTTTCATGTGCAAATTGTCTACCAGCTTTTGAGTGATGATGTACTCTTCAATTTTGGTGTATGGGATTCACAGAGCAAGTACAATACCCACCTTACCTGCACTATTTTAAAATTGTCCTATTAAGTTGGAGGCAGTTTCCCACACTCCCCACTACACAAAAATGTGATGAATAGACATGTTTATGAGATGTTGGGAATCACGGTTGTTTTGCCTCCAATACAGAGGTAAGTGTCTATTTTGCCTCCAATTAAATCTCATACACTGAAATATTCTTTCCAAATTTCAAATGCAAAGCACCAAATTTGAAGAGTACATCATCACTCAGAAGCTAGTAGACAATTCGCACATGAAAAAATAAAATCTTCTCTGTTAAGGCTTTGTTTGGATAAGATGTTAAACTAGCCTAGTTTGTAGGGAAAGAAGTGAAATTTTTCGTTGGGGCATTTTTTCTGAGTCTCAAATGACATTTTTTTTTTTTCTTCATTTTAAATTTTCTTCTTAATATTGATAGAAACAATGAGAAATAATTGTGGCGCTGTTTAGTTGTGGCACTGTTTAACTATAGCATTGTTTAACTGTAGCGCTATTTAACTATAACCCTGTTTGATGTTGTTTAGCTGTGGCATTGTTTAACTATGACATTGTTTAGCTGTGGTATTGTTTAACTATGACGTTGTTTAGCTGTGGTTGTTGATTAATTAATGTCATAGTTAAACAGTGCCATAGTTAAACAGTGCCACAGCTAAACAACATCTTAATTAAACAGTGCCATAGTTAAACAATGCTACAGCTAAACAGTGCCACAGCTAAACAGCGCCACAGCTAAACAGTGCTAGAGTTAAATAATGCCATAGCTAAACAACACCGTAATTAAACAGTGCCATAGCTTAACAACGCCATACTTAAACAATGCCACAGCTAAACAACATCAGGATTAATTAACATCATAGTTAAATAGCGTCATAGTTAAATAGCACCACAACTAAATAGCACCATAGTTAAACATCGCCATAGCTAAATAGTGCCATAGCTAAACAGTGCCACAGCTAAACAGTGCCATAGTTAAACAGTGCTACAGTTAAATGGCGCCATAGTTAAACAGTGCCACAGCTAAACAATGCCATAGCTAAACAACATCATAGCTAAACAAATTATCCTCCTCATAGAAATAAAATTAAATAAGTGTCTCACATCTCGAACAACATATAGATGATTGGTCCGTATTAACTTCATTTGCCTTTTTGTTGGGGCATTTTTTTTTTTCTAAGTCTCAAATGAAATTTTTATTTTTTGTTTCTTCATTTTAAATTTTCTTCTTAATATTGATAGCAACAACATCAGATTAACAAAATGTAACAACCATTATTCTGGCTTTCTAAAGAAACTACCAATGAAATATTGAGCTTGAACAAGAAAAATTAAATAATTGTCTCAGATCTCGAACATCATACCATGCATCCGTAGAATGCATAAATCCATGATAGAAATTTGGAAATATGTGTGTTAAAACCAATAATTGCATCCAAGACCAATAGGGCATTTTTTCTGACTCAATATTTTTATTTTTTGTTTTTCTCATTTGAGAGTCAGAAAAAAATGCCCCAACGAAAAGGCAAACAAAGTTAATATGGACTAGTCATTTGTTATGCATAACAGATGACTGGTCCGTATTAACTTCATTTGCCTTTTCGTTGGGGCATTTTTTCCTGAGTCTCAAATGAAAGTTTATTTTTTGTTTCTTCATTTAAAATTTTCTTCTTAATATTGATAGCAACAATATTAGTGAGAAATAACTTTGGCACTGTTTAGTTGTGGCGTTGTTTAGCTGTGGCACTGTTTAACTATGGCACTGTTTAACTGTAGCATTGTTTAACTATAACATTTTTTAATAAAGATGTTGTTTAGCTGTGGTTCTGTTTAACTACGATGTTGTTTAGCTGTGGTGCTATTTAACTATGGTGAGATGTTGTTTAGCTGTTTAACTATGGCGTTGTTTAGCTGTGGTGCTATTTAACTATGATGTTGTTTAATCAAGATATTGTTTAATTGTGACGATGTTTAAGAAGAAAATTTAAAATGAAGAAACAAAAAAAAATGTCATTTGAGACTCAGAAAAAATGCCCCAACGAAAAGGCAAATGAAGTTAATAATACGAACCAGTCATTTTTTATGCATAACAGATGACTGGTCTGTATTAACTTCATTTGCCTTTTCGTTGGGGCATTTTTTTCTGAGTCTCAAATGACATTTTTATTTTTTGTTTCTTCATTTTAAATTTTCTTCTTAATATTGATAGCAACAACATCAGATTAACAAAATGTAACAACCATTATTCTGGCTTTCTAAAGAAACTACCAATGAAATATTGAGCTTGAACAAGGATAAAAAAGATTAAATCAAATCAGAGTGAAGAACAAATTATCCTCCTCATAGAAAGAAAATTAAATAAGTGTCTCACATCTCGAACATCATACCATGCATCCATAGAATGCGTACATCCATGATAGAAATATGGAAATATGTGTTAAAACCAATTATAGTCAAGATATTTGGGATTGAGATTAGTAAGATCATTATAAAGTAACTTGTATCCTCTAATCTCATCAACATTTCCATATAATTGAGCAAGTCCATCCCATGCATCCTTAACTATTCTACTATTACCAATATGAAAGATGCGATCACCAAATATATATTTTCTTAATGATCCAAGAGTTTTATAGTACTTTAAATGAGCCAATACAATTTTAAAATAGTATTTAATTAAGGATATGATTGTTCTTAAATAGTTCCATCAATATAGTAAGTCAACATTTTTTTCCCATTATTCTACTCCATTCATTTTTTTCCATGTTGCATAATTATTTGGAATTAAAAGAGGAAAATTAAGACAACCAATGATTGAAAATTTGAAGAGTACAAGAGAGAAGTGAAAGCACCACCACACAACAAAACACCTTAAGTTTCGTCAACCAAAGAATCATGTAAAGAAAATGATTTGGCACTTTAAATACTGAGTACGATTACAATGGCCAAAATAAAGGGTAAATGAATGCTCATTTTAATTCTTACAAATGCCACAATTAGGCTTGTAGTGTGGAAAATTGCACCCTGTACATTTATGACACCTAAACATTAATCCCAATGCTTTAAAGATAGAATCTACAATTTAGCATCTACATTCTGACATCATGGATCTGTAGAAAAAAGTTTTCATGACCTCTAATCAAAATTTAGAGTCAATTTGATCAAACAATAGTGTGACATGCAGACATTTGCATGGTGTGCATTCATCCCAAAAATTCCATTTTCAAAAAGAGCATATTTCACACCAGACCATTTTTTATGCATTTTCCTTCTCTTTCATGCATTCGAAATGGCTACCACCACCCTGATGGGGAGCTTTAACCACAAGAGCACTCTTTCTCTATCTAAGACCCTCTCTCTGGTCTTTCTAGGGTATCTTTCTCCACCCTATCTAGAGGACAACTCTATGATCCTCTACTTCCCTTAGAACTCTCCACCAACTTCAAATTACTCTCCTTTCCTTTTCCATCCAACTATGCACCCATAGGCTCAATTTAGCCAATCTGCTCCCAATATGTTCTTGGAAACTAGAATAGGTATCTTGACTATTCCTAGGTCTCTTTCAACTAGTTTTGATCCACTTTTATGGCTTATTTCATTGGTTTTCCCATCGAGTTCTTCTTTTCTTGGTTTTCCTAAGCACTGAAATCTTTGATTTCTTTTAAAGTATCCTTAATAACCATCTGAACCAATTATGGATTCTTCTTAGGTCCAACCTAGGCTCTATGATTTTCTAGGTTTTAGACCCCCACCTTGTCCATACATAGAACTTTCACCAAACCCCAAATTTTAAGGGTTTTAAGGGTATACTCACCTGTCTGAGTTCTCTATTTTCACAAGGTGCTCCAATAAACTCCATAATCCTTCTCCTTGAATTAATTTATCAAGGATACATTCCCCTACACATTCTCACCATTTATTGGTTCAAACCAATCCACTTACTAAGCTTTCTTTCTATTGTTCTGCACAAGCCTCTCACCAGAATGCCTTTGCACTCGCCTAGGGCTTGATGGAAAAATTAGTTCCCCTACACACAATGACTCTACAGACTATATTTACTATATATACAAGGTCCCCTACTTGATTCCAAGAGGCCATGGAAGTTTAAGAATGGGAACTCAAGTGGGGTTCATATTTACAAGACTGGCTCTGAACCAGACCGCGAACCAGTGAAACAGAAGAAATTTACAAAATGATAATCAGAAGTACTAACCAACTAAACCAATCCCACATAGAGTAATTACATGACACAAATTAAAGTCTCAATGCATTAGTTCAATCCTTTCAATCCATTAAATGACTGGATGAAGGCTCTGTTACAAAAACATAGTCAATTCTTTACTTTTCACAACACAGTCCTTACAATGTCACTTCCAACCCCTAAATTAGGTTTTTTTGTACCTTATACAAACTATCCCCACATGTTTAGACCCTCAGATCAGGATTAGAACACCTTTAAAGCTATTTCCTAGTTTTTAGGAAATGCTGTCATGACAACTTTGCAAAGTTGCAAAGTTGTCATGAGCAACTCTTACAACTTCTACCACTTTGACATTCCACTACTCTCAATGGCTCAATTCAACTATAAACCATTACATAAGACCTTAAAAAACTTAAAAACATCAAAGTCACAAGTGCCAATCCATTTTGGAGTCTTGGTCAAACTTTGACACTAGAGCGTAATTGATCACACAAAACACTAGAATCTAAACACTCTTACCTCTAAACACACACCAAAACAACCTTGGGACTTTATACTTAGTCCTTATTACCTTGGTGGTTGGCTAAAACCAGCTACAAACCAAAATGTTGCAAAGCTCTTCCATTAGACCTTAAGGTGCTCCTGCGCCACACTCAATATGAACAACAAAACCCTCCATCCTCATTTTTCATTCTCTAACTCTCTAGAAACTTTCTCACTCTTGGCTCCCATTTAGATTTTTTGAAGAAAATCTCTACCAAAATCTCTACTCTATCTATTTATAGCTTACTTTTCTCGTCTATGAAAGCAAACCTATCATATTAAGAGAGGGGTATGTACATTGCATAGCACTATCTCTTCTCTCTTATCTATACATATATTATTTTTGTCTCATCAATATATGCATTACCTATTTATTTTATGATCTTTTGTAATAGTGGATTTCCTCCATCAAGTAGGGTTAATTTATATTAATTGTCAATATGATTTATCTCATGCAATAGGTTTTTCCTCCATTAAGAGGGGTTTATTTCTATCATGTTATTTTACATTGGTTTAAATCCATATCTTTCTATGTGGCTTTCCATAGAGGTGTAAACACCAAAAAAAAAAAAAAAAAAAAAAAAAAAAAAAAAAAAGAGTGCTTGACTGTTGTAAGCCCCTACACAACCCCAATATTTTTCACTATTTTTCACTATGATAGTTGTGGCAACAATGTTCCCAATTTATCTTTTTCTTTGGAGCGTGTTAAAAATCAGTTTCCATTGGTATCCCCGTTTATTACCTTCTCTTCTGTTTGGGCATGTTCTTGACTGGTTCATGACATCTTCATCGTTCAAGGACAATGCGACACATGCGGAGATTTTAGAGACATCATCATCATACTTTATTTGGATACAGACAAAGAATTATTCGTAGGTTGTGAAGGAAAGCTCATCTTGGTCAACAATAATTAAATACATCTAATTATTTTAAATACATGTAATGAAATACAACATCTCTTTTCAGTTCAGTTTGATATTCATAATTGCTTTATTTTTCAAAATATTGTTGAAGGCCGACCCAAACTAAGCTCCCAATGTCGTATATTTTAAGGTACTTGTATTCTTTAATTTTCTAGTATTGGAGAGAAGAGAGCTAATTAACCAGTATGTTGACTGACTATTTACATTAGTGGGCCTTATATAAATTAGTCGACTTGCTTGCCTAGGACTTCAAACGTTACATAAATTATATACTTAATTCATTTCCAAATTATATTAAATGTTAGTATTTTTGTCCGAGTCAATAATTTATATTAATTCAATGAAAAAATAAATATATTTATGTCATTTCTCATATGGTTTTGTGTAGATAGTAATAAATACTATATGTGAATTTGCACTTATTTTACCTAAACATATATTTATATATTAAGTACTTGCATTATATATAGTTTTATATGTAGTTCAAGTGGAATGTTTAAATATTCAATTCCTAAGTGAATTTAAGTAACACGTGTGACTAAGACCTAGGTGATTAATTTACTAGTTAGAACACCTCAATCGCACCAACACACCCTTAAGTGTAACCCAGGGAGATATACACAAATTCAAACAATAAAATATGGGTACTGGCTACTAGGCCATGTAAAAATTATATGCAATGCAATGTCTTGCAAATGAAGAAAATAAGAAAACCCAATAGGAAAAAATCCTCTACAAAAGAGAGATGAAAATACAAAATACTCTCAAAGAAGAATGACAAGGAATAAACCCCATGTGGGGAAAAAGTGCTCGCATAAGAGAGAAGAAGATAAGTCAAGTATACCCCCTCAATGTGGAATTTTCACCAATATTAGATGGTTCTAATTGTATGTATAAGATGTTGTATGATAATCAAATGTCATTCCTCCCCTTAGGAAGAATAAAATGAAGAGGTTTATGTATAAATTCTTGCTAATCTTCAAAGGAATATGCATGAAGAAAATTGAAAGTGTATAGTCTCTTAAAGCTTCTCAAGTATTCCTATGTTGTTGATAGTCACCCCTTTCAAATCGGGTGTGCTTGGCTACACTACTAAAAAGGAGAATCCAGTATGTGGTGAAGATGAATGTAGAACATGATCCAAATACTCAAGAGTCTCCTTTGAAGATAAAGATACTTCCTCCAAAATATCTTACAAAGTATCCATACTTATGTCAAAAGGTGAACAAAGATTATGTAGAGAATGTGGAAGAGGGTTGGAATATTTCCTCACAACAACTAAAGAAGGATCATCTCAATCAAAGAGAAGATGAATAAAATAAATGTTGTCTCCCAAATTGACAAAATATGACTCCATAAACAAACTTACAATATCTTTTTAGTAGAGATCCCAAGGTTTAGTATCCAAATGATAATCTATATTATGCTACACTAAATCGCAAGAAGTGAAAATTGTAGCAACAAAAAGCATCATAAAGAGAAATAATAGAATTGATCTCAATATGAGGAGATGTAATACAAGGCCTAAGAAATAGATCACATGTGAAAATACCCATGTTCAAGTAACAATTATGATCCTCAAGATAAAAATCTAGTCTAGAAGTGTGATAATCATTTGGAGAATCACAGTTGTCAATGGGAAAAAGTTTGAAAAGTAATACAACTAGGATGTATGATCTAACACCTTATTATAAATGGTCACTCTACTCTCAAGGGATCAAATGAAAAATGGATCAAGAGTAAGCTCTGAAATCTTCCTTGTTGTATCGTAAGCGATTTGATAGATTGAAAGAAAATTGTTTATCAAGTGAGGTACACACAACACATCATTGAAGTTATCATCCCTGGTATCAGTAGATCCCTTCCTAATTATATTTTTATATAAAGAATTTGTCATTAAATTAGGTGTCATATTGCATGTCTTAAATGACAAGAGAATAGAATGGAAAGATGTTAGATGATGAGAATCACCTGAATCTAGAAGTAATGTCCCTAAATCATGACTAGTAGTAGCACAAAGAGCTTTTCATTTATTTCCTCGTCCCAAAAGTGTGATTCTTATCCTTGTAAAATTCTATATGTTTGGAAGAATAAGAAGCTGTAGTAGACATTCTAGAAGAAAAAAAAAAAAAAATTCTTAAGAAGATTCTTCAATTCATCAATATCCTTCTTATAACCATAGTGAACTTCATGTCTCATCTTCTTCCAATATGCATAATTCAGGCTTTTCCATCTTAGAAAAATTCCCCTTAAGAAAGGGTTTTTTTTATTCTTCAATGTAATTAAATTCAAATTGCATGTTCTTTGTAGCCTTGTTCTTAAGTTGCTTCTTATTCTTCTTGGGTACTAACTCTTTACTAGCCAACAAATAATGTGACTTATATGACTTAGGATACCCTTTGTAATAAACTTTTATTCTTCAAAAAATGAAATAATGGTGTAGTATAGGTACTTTCCATAGTCAACCAATGTTTTTTGAAACAATAAACAAAAGTTGAAAACACTAAAGATACATTGTCCAACAAATTAATGACCAGTTGTGCATCCTTATTATCAATGTCACAATTTTTGAGTTGTTCTCATAGTTCTTTTGCCTTAGTTATATAGTCAAGATAGTTAGGATTGAGATTAGTAAGATCATTATCAAGTAACTTTTATCCTCTAATCTCATAAACATTTCCATATAATTGAGCAAGTCCATCCCATGCATCCCTAACTATTCTACTATTATCAATATGAAAGATGGGATCACCTAATATATATTTTCTTAATGGTCCAAGAGTTATATAGTACTTTAAAAGAACCAATACAATTTTAAAATAGTATATAATTAAGGATTTAATGGTTCTTAAATAGTTCCATCAATATAGTAAGTCAATGCTTTTTTCCATTATGTTACTCCATGCATTTATTTTCCATGTTGCATAATTATTTGGAATTAAAAGAGGAAATTTAAGACAAACCATGATTGAAAATTTAAAGAGTACAAGAGAGAAGTGAAAGCACCACCACACAACAAAACACCTTAAGTTCCCTCAATCAAAGAGTCTCTTAAAGAAAATTATTTGGCACTTTAAATACTGAGTACGATTACAATGACCAAAATAAAGGGTAAATGACTTCTAATTTTAATTCTTACAAATGCAACGATTAGGCTTGTAGTTTAGAAAATTGCACCCTGTACATTTACATGACACCTAAACATTAAGTCCAATGCATTAAAGATATAATCTACACTTGAGCATCCACATTCTAACATCATGGATTCTTAGAACAAAGTTTTTATGACCTCTAATCCAAATTTGGAGTCAATTTGGTCAAACAACAATGAGACATGTAGACATTTGCATGGTGTGTATTCATCCCAAAAAATTCCATTCTCAAAAAGAGCATACTTCACATCAGACCATTTTTTATGTGTTTTCATTCTCTTGCATGCATTCAAAATGGCTACCACCACCCATTATGAGCAATAAAATCCTCCATCCTCATTTTTCAATCTCTAACTCTCTAGAAACTTTCTCACTCTTGGCTCTCATTTAGATTTTCCCTAGAAAATCTCTACCAAAATCTACACTATATCTCATTATAGCTTACTTTTCTTGTCTATGTAAGAAAACCTACCATATTAAGAGAGGGTTATATGTTGCATAGCGCCGTCTCTTCTCTCTTATCTGTACATACATTATTTTTGTCTCATCAATATATGCATTACCTTTTTTTTATGATCTTTTTTTAATAGTAGATTTCCTTCATCAAGTGGGCTTAATTTATATTACATGTCAATATCATTTATCTCATGCAATAGGTTTTTCCTCCATTAAGAGGGGTTTCTTTCTATCATGTTATTTTCTATTAGTTTAAATCCACCTCTTTCTATGTGGCTTTCCATAGAGGTGTAAACACCAAAACAAGTGTTTGATTGTTGCAAGCCCCCACACAACCCTAACATTTTTCACTATTTTTGTTTGTGTAGGTGACTAAGTGTAGTTATGAGTAATGGGAAAAATGAATCATCAAACATTCTAGATGGCTTAATCTCTTCCCTCATCTTTATGGACTCATACTTGATCTAAAGACAAAGTGGAAAAAAATACTTTGCAAAGATAAGGATGTTCATATTAGAGGATTGATTGGTATGAGTGATGGTTTATTTTTTTGTCATGGTATCTACTCCAAGATCTAGAGTATTCAATGCCCATGCACAGTTTGGACAATTATTTGGGAGCATTTTGGAGATGCACATGTTCCTAAATTCCCAGATAATCTTGTTGTAGATTTTATCCTTCCACTTGATGACACTGATAATTTTCCTTATAATGATGATACCTTAAATAAGATTGAATTAAATGCATTATTTGAGAGTAAGGGTGATCCTGTGACTCCACATGTACCTCCTACATCTATAGGTGAAATAAAACATTCATCTCTTCTTGGCGATTCCAGTGAGTAGACATTGGTTCATTATTTATGCAGTCTCACATTCGAGATTAGGGAGATACATTTGAGGGGATTTCTCTTCTATTTGATGACATCTTCATCACAGCTGAAAAACTTTCTTCATTGTCTTTGGAGAATGACATTCATGTGACTCTTTCTTCACTTGATATGTCACATTGATTGGTTCAAGCTGATCATGGTTATATGATGGATTCTTAAAGATTAGAGACTCCCATTCAGTTTTCAAAGACATCATTAAACTTTGATGATACTTGTGGCAACAATGTTTCCAATTCAGCTTTTTCTTTGGAGCTTATTCAAAATTAGTTTCCATTGGTACCATATTTGTAAACTTCTTTTGTGTTTGGGCATGTTCTTGACTGGTTAAGGACATCTTCATCATTCAAGGACAATGCGACACGTGATAAGATTTTAGAGACATCATCATCATACTTAATTTGGATTCCACTTTCTAATTCCTAACTAGAATGGGAAGCATTCCTTCACTCACAGTTATTCGATATTCTTCCTAAGGGGAGAAATATCATTTGTAGACATTGGACTATGTTTTGTGCTCAATTACTCACCATTTTTGTGGGACATTATCCATTATGGGGGAGGTCCTAGGTTTCTCTTTCTTTCCTTCCCATGGAGGGATACTTGATTGTATATACATGATGTATGTAGTACTTAGGGGGTATTCACTCCTACATCCATGCATTTTATTTTTTCAACTCTCTTTTTAGAGGGGAGTTTTGTGCCATGAGGTTTTCTCCCTTTCTCCACTTTATGAGAGATTGCATTATATTTTCATATTGTACATGGGTACCTACTATGGACTAATAAAAAAGACCCTTATTACATTGTGAGTTTAGGTACATTCCCCTAAGCCGCACTTAAGGGGGTATTGGTATAATTAAGTATTCTTAATTATAGTATTCTTAAGTATTCACTTAAGTTGACTTAGGATAATCCATTGCATAGTAGTTTTCATAGAAGACACCTAGGAGTTTTCACTGATTTTAGCACATGGTGAAGGAGAAATTCCACTGTAGGTGGTGATAGTTTTTATCACATTCCACTTTATGTGTGAGATCCACCTTTAGTGCAGTTATCACATTATCATCCTCCATAGGTTGCACAAAGTTTATTGCATAATAGAGGATGATCCACCTTTGGTGGAAATGTGATTCCACCTTGTGTGGATGATAACTTATCTACTCCTTATCATTGTCTCTTATTGCCTTGCCTATATACGAAAAAATATTATGTACATTTTACTCATGTCCATTATCAAATATAATATTATTCTTGCATCTTAATGCAATCATCTTTCCATTCTCTTGTGGAACTTATCTTTGTCTTTAATTTTATTTGGGGGCGTTCTAGAATCACCAAAAACTCTAACACTCTAACTCTATCTTTCCATATTTATTTTTATACCCTCACGCCCACCTCTATCTCCATCACATTATCTCTCTATCTCTCTCTAACCTTATATTTATGCCTCTACCTCTCTATATATCACATCATATCCCTATCGTTACCTTTCTCTCTATCCTTCTCTCTTTCTCTCTCCATCTCTCTTGATCCCTCTCTTTCCTTTATCTATCTATTTATCTCTATCCCCTGATATCCCTCTACTACTTCATCTCCATCTCCATCTTTCTCTCTACCTATATCTCCTAGCTCTATCTTTGTACCCCTATCTCTATCTATCTCTTACTCTTCCCCTCTTTGATCTCCCTCTTTCTCCATCTCCCTTTCTCACGCCTTATTGCAAACATAATAGGAGCATATTGATAATGAATCCTTCTTATCTTCCTAATTCAAAGGTTTTGCATCATTCATGTTTGGATCCATGTAAGTGGATGAATAGTTGATTATAATCTGTAACTTCTCTATTGAGACCTTTGTTGCACATGCAACATAATTATCTAAATTGCCTACTTATTGATTTGATGTACTGTATAAATACATGCTAAAAGTAGACCAATTCTTTTCCAATTTGACTTTCCAAAAATCTATAAAATAATAAAAAGGAAACATGCAAATAAGTTTCTCTTTAGAATATACAATACCATAATGACATTAGATTTCATTATATAGTCTAATCCATGACAATATTACAAAGCTTGGAAATTATGTTAGAAGATTTTTCAACATGTAGAAGTGATTGTATAAAAAAATAAACAATAAGACATTATTTAGTCTTTTCGTTGACCTCATAGAGGAATATTATTTTCTATGTCCTGTGAGTTAGTAGATTGATAATAATTGTCTCCTAAGTAGATATGTGAAGGATCATTAAAGCTAAAATTTAAACTTTTATATTACAAAATACAAGTAAAACCATGTACGTTAAAGACTGTCTTCTTGATTCAAACATTTTGTTTAATTAATTTTTAAATCTATATAGTTGGATGTAAAGTTTCTTAGAAGCTATCACTTCTCCACCAATTTATGACAAAAATAGACCAATTTTTTCAAAATTAAATTTCCGTACTTCTATGACATATCCATTGCACACCAAGGTGTGATTTCTAGTAACATTCATACGAAAGCTAATATAACATCCCACGCAAAAACAAAGTTTGCATTTGAATGTAAATAACAATTGTTGTTTAAATGATAATGAATGTTGGCGAAGGGAACAAACACACATGTGCCACCTAAACCATTGGTAGATATATATTGAATGAAATAAAATCAAACAGAAAGGAGCCCAAATGAGGACGTTTTAGCAATTTGCATACTAGGTAGAGCCATTGTCAGTTCATATTATTGTGATATTGCTATCAGGATTCAACTGTGTAGTTTTTGAGTCAAACTCATTGACCCATAATTCATGAGTAGTGGTTCACATGAACCCATCTCTCATGAGAATGAATGGAACACTTGGCACTCATTG
>MU224574.1:295321-316866 GCA_018584345.1 Thuja plicata | reverse complement strand
ATTTAATTATTTTTTACCACGACGTGCTTTCCTTCCCAACCACAAATAATCCCTCCGGGGATGTGCTCAGTTTATAATCAAACGTTAATTAGCAGGCATATCTTCTACCATCAGATTCCTTTGTTTTCGGTTTTTATATTTAACGGTCATCACCCGATATTCGAATAATTTATTAAATGATATTAAACAAATGATTAATATACGTAAGAGGAACAGAGGTCGGTGGCAGGAAAGACAAAGAATGGAATCTCGTGGTAGAAATGCGTAATATTAATTATAATCTGGGCATCCAGAAGAAGGATTATTCGTAGGTTGTGAAGGAAAGCTCATCTTGGTCAACAATAATTAAATACATCTAATTATTTTAAATACATGTAATTAAATACAACGTCTCTTTTCAGTTGAGTATGATATTCATAATTGCTTTATTTTTCAAAATGTTGCTGAAGCCCGGCCCAAACCGAGCTCCCAATGTCGTATATTTTAAGGTACTTGTCTTCTTTGATTTTCTAGTATTGGAGAGAGGAGAGCTAATTAACCGGAACGTTGACCGCTATTTACATTAGTGGGCATTATATAAATTAGTCGGACTTCGAACGTTACACAAATTATATACTTAATTCATTTCAAAATTATATTAAATGTTGGTATTGTTTTCCGAGTCAATAATTTATATTAATTCAACGAAAAAATAAATATGTTTATGTCATTAATGACAAAGGCCTCTATTCATCAAAAGAAAAAAGAAAAAGTATGTGTATGTCATTTTTCATATAATTTTTTTTGTAGATAGTAATAAATACTATCTTTGAATTTTGACTTATTCTTGTAGATTTTATCTAAACACATCTTTATATATTAAGTTATTGCATTATATATTGTTTTATATCTAGTTAAAGTGGAAAGTTTAGATATTCAGTTTCTAAGTGAATTTAAGTAGTATGTGTGACTAAGACCTAGGTGAAGAACTTACTAGTTACAACACCTCAAACCCCCCCAACCATATGGATATGGATCTCTGCTTCCAGTACATCTCCTCCTTACTAATCACATTATGATACTTCGAAAGTTGAAGTTTTTCTAGATTCAAATTGTTCTCATCATACCCGTCTCTCTGGATTTCCTCTGGATAAGACCGATGTCAGAGATGGCCATCTCTTTAGAGGAGAAAATCTCCCCAAACTCCTTTTTATTCCAGAGCTTAATATTTATCTTGACATTTCTATGTTTTTTGGCTACTCTGAACATAGAAGATCCTCTTACATCAATATTCCACCATTCCATAATCTCGTTGTCTATGTTAGGATGTGTGGTCCATATCTTTTCAAATCTGAAGGGGAAATATCTTTGCTTAATAATCAGGTCAGGAATAAGAGACGGGGGGAATGATTCGACCCAATCCTCACTAGAGCAGAAAGTTTTCTATTGTTGGAGTTTAGCCAATCAATTGTGATCAAAGCTCTATCCAGCCGGACTTGGATACACTCTTTGCCAGTTCTCCTATTGCTCCAGGTGAAATTCTCCCCTTGAAGATCCACATCTAAGAGGGCTTGATCATTGATAAAATCCATGAGATCCTACCTACTTTCCAGATCAGGGATAATCCCTCCCTATTTCTCCCCTTCTTTAAGAGGGGTGTTAAAATCCCCCATAATAATACATTTTCAAAGATCTAGCATGGAAAAAATGCCTCTAAGTTTATCCCAGTAAGATCTTCACCCTTTTTGAGAATTAGGAGCATAGATATTCATGATATACCAACTTTCATTATTCTTAATATTAGTGAGATTCAAAAGCAAAACATTACCTTCTTCGTAGATGATATCGGCTCTCATAAGAGAAGAGTTCCACAGAGTCATCAAACCTATGGAGACACCTTCCGAACTCATAGCAACCCTATCCATAGACTTGAAAAACTTAATGCCTTCCATTTTTTTCCTTTTTCATCTTAGTTTCCTGGATTAGCATAACATCAGGTTTATGATCCCTTATCATATTCCTAATAACATCCTACTTATGTGGCCCATTAAGACCATGAATATTCTAGGATATTAGCTTCATTTATAACTAGAGGTGTAGGATTCCTCGATGGTATTTTGGGTTCCATCCGCTATGTTCCTGCAGGATTCTTCTTGCCAGATCTGGCTTGATTTTTTCCACCTTGGAGTTTTCATTTTAACACCCAGATCAGCTTTGTTCTTGCTCCTGGTTGCTGCTAGGGACACTGGGGAAGGGTCTCTACTGATCTTTTTTTCCTGACTATTGTCCATTCACCCTCCTTCCCTTCCTTGTGTTTAGCGAAGAGTTCTTCCATTCTTGTGAACTTGCTAGGAGTAACCAAATTTATCACTGCTTCCATTTTGACTACCTTCTCCTGACGATCCAGCTCAGGATAAGGTAACACATGAGTGTTCTCACCCACCAGAATGTTATGCACTAGCAAGAAAAATCCGATCTCCTAGGAAGGTTCATGGGATCTCTGGGCCAAAGAAGAGACAGACAATGGGGACCCTTCTTCACAACCCAGATCTTCAAAGGTTTTAAAAATGGTTATGTCTGATACAGGTTCTGCTACCTCAAATGGTGACAAATCCAAACACTTCAAGACAATGGCTGAGCACTATATGGGTTCCTCCATATGAGCATTGGTGGGTGCTTCTATTTCCCCTAGTTTTCTTGAAATAGGGAGATCAATTGATAGGTCCATTTTCCTCCAAACTTTAAAAACATTGACTAAGCTTCCCACTTGGGGGTTCTCCAAGTTTGGGCCATCAGTAACTTGGTACTTAAATTTTCCCCCTGACTTTCAGGCTTTCCTAGATTTTTCCTTAGCTAGAACTAGGCATTTCCTGGCCATATGCCCTGCCTTCTTGTAATGAAAGAAAGCAAAATGCACGCTTTCATATTTCAGTTTATGTAATATTTTACCTAATTAGAGTTTGTCTCTATGACCTCTAGAATATCTTTCCCCTCTTCCACCCCTATACAGACTCTAGCATAGGTAAGGCACCTTCTGCCCACTGTCACTAGGTCAATCAAAAGAATCTCTCCAAAGGATCTAGCTATTCCAACAAAGACATCTTCAAACCAAAACTCCAGAGGGAGCTCAGGGAGCCTAACCCAAACTCAAATCATTAAGGTCCACATTAGGAGATCACTTCTATAAAGCCAAAGATGATTTCCCAATAGCCCATGCCCCAGCACAAGGGATCTTGGCATAGTTTTCCGGGAAAGAAAACTCAAATGATTAAAAACCCTTTGCCATGACTTTTATTTCAACCTAGCCCTTTAGGTTCCATTTTTTCTTGGCAAAAGATCTGACTATATCAATATTTGGCCTAGATCCAAAAGATTTGCCCACCAAAGTGAGATACAAGGTAGCAATATTATGGTCAATCAGATCACCCGGTAAAGAAAATGCATACTTTCCCTTTTCCTTATCAAATAGGTCTTTAATAACCAGAAAAAGGGACTTGCCTTGCGGGTTTGATCCTGAATAAAGTCGACCAAGGATAGTGCCAAGTAGAATCCTCCTTGTCACAATGTAGAGCCTCTAACTGTTCATAGGGATGTCCCTTTGACCCCACCTCTACTTTACCTGGATCCTTCTATCTGTCGCGTGGGACCCCTCCCTTGTTTGTTGTGTCTTCATTTTCCTGGTATGCCAGAGGGCCACCATCACAAGCTCCCACAACAACATCCGACGCCTGCGAATCTTGTTTTCGCCCACTTTCAAATTTGAGATTCCTCCCGCTCCTTCTGCTCCTCCCGCTCCTGCCATTTTCCTATCATGTTATTTTCTATTGGTTTAAATTCATATCTTTCTATGTGGATTTCCATAGAGGTGTAAACACTGAAACAAGTGTTTGACTATTGCAAGCCCCTACACAACACCAACATTTTTCACTATTTTCATTTGTGTAGGTGACTAAGGGTAGTTATGAGTAATGGGAAAAATGAATCATCACACATTCTAGATGGATTAATCTATTGCCTCATCTTTATGGACTCATACTTGATCTAAAGACAGTGGAAAAAATAGTTTGGAAAGAAAATAATGTTTATATTAGAGGATTGATTGGTATGAGTGACGCAGTGTATTTTTTTCATGATATCTAATCCAAGATTGAAAGTATTCAGTGCCCATGCACAGTTTGGACAATTGTTTGGGAGCATTTTGGAGATCCACATGTTCTTGCATTCCTAGATAATCCTGTTGTAGATTTTCTCCTTCCACTTGATGACATAGATAATTTTCCCTATAATGATGATACCTTAGATACGATTGAATTAAATGCATTACTTGAGAGTAAGGGTGATCCAATGACTCCACATGTAGCTCCTACATCTCTAGGTGAAATCACACATTCATCTCTTGTTGGTGATTCCAATGAGTACACATTGGTTCATTGTTTATGCAGTCTAACATTTGATATTAGGGAGACACATTTGAGGGGATTTCTCTTCTATTTGATGACACCTTCATCACAGTTGGAGAACTTTCTTCATTGTCTTTGGAGAATGACATTCATGAGACTCTTCACTTGATATGTCACATTGATTGGTTCAGGATGATCATGGTTATATGATGGATTCTTAAAGATTGGAGACTCCCATTCAGTTTTTAGAGACATCATTAAAATTTGATGATAGTTGTGGCAACAATGTTGCCAATTCATATTTTTCTTTAGAGCTTATTCAAAATCAGTTTCCATGTTTGTCGCCTCTCTTGTGTTTGGGCATGTTCTTAACTGGTTAAGGACATCTTCATCATTCAAGGACAATGCGACACATGATAAGATTTTAGAGACATTATCATCATACTTTATTTGGATTCCACTTCCTAATTCCTAACTAGAATTGGAAGCATTCCTTCACTCATAGTTAGTCGATATTCTTCCTAAGGGGAGAAATGTCATTTGTAGACATTGGACTATGTTTTTTCCTCAAACACTCACCATTTTTGTGCGAAATTATCTATTGTGGAGGATGACCTAAGTTTCTCCTTCTTTCCTTCTTGTGGAGGGATACTTGATTGTATATATATGATGTCTATAGTACTTGGGGGGTCTTGATTCCTCCGTCCATGCATTTTATTTTTTCAACTCTATTTTTAGAGGGGAGTTTTATGTCATGAGGTTTTCTACCTTTCTCCGCTTTATGAGAGATTGCATTATATTTTCATATTGTACATGGGTACCTACCATGGACTAATAAACAAGACCCTAATTACATTGTGAGTTTAAGTGCATTCCCCTAAGCCGCACTTAAGGGGGTGTTGGTATAATTAAGTATTTTTTATTACACTTACTTAAGTTTACTTAGGATAATGCATTGCATAGTAGTTTTCATAGAAGACACCTAGGAGTTTTCACCGATTTTAGCACATGGTGAAGGGTAAATTCCACTTCAGGTGGTGATAGTTATTGTCACATTTCGCTTTAAGTGTGAGATCCACCTTTAGTGTAGTTACCACATTATCATTCTCCATAGGTTGCACAAATTTTATTGCATAATAGAGGATGATCCACCTTTGGTGGAAATGTGATTCCACCTTGTTTGGATGATTACTTATCTACTCCTTATCATTGTCTCTTATTGCCTTGCCTATATAAGAAGACATATTATGTATATTTTACTAATGTTAATCATCAATAATATTGATCCTGCATGTCTTAATGCAATCATCTGTCCATTATCTTATGGAAGCTATCTTTGTCTTTCATTTGATTTGGGGGCATGGTAGAATCACCTAAAACTCTAACACTCTAACTCTATCTTTCCATATTTCTTTTTCTACCCTCACCCCCACCTCTATCTCCATTACATTATCTCTCTATCTCTCTCTATCTCTCTCTACCATATCTTTATCTTTCTCTCTTTCTCTCTCCATCTCTCTTGATCTAGCTCTCCTTTACCTATCTATTTTTCTCTCTCCTCTCCTATCCCTCTGCTACTTCATCTTCATCTCTATCTTCCTCTCTACCTATATCTCCTAGCTCTATCTTTGTACCCTTATCTCTATCTATATCTTACTCTTCCCCTCTGTGTCTCTCACTCTTTTCCATGTCCCTTTCTCACTCCTTATTGCAAACATAATAGGAGCATATTGATAATGAATCCTTCTTATCTTCCTAATTCAAAGGTTTTACATCATTCATGTTTGGATCCATGTAAGTGGATGAATATTTGATTATAATCTATAACTTCTCTATTGAGATCTTTGTTGCACATGCAACATAATTTTCTAAATTGTCTACGTATTGATTTGACGTACTCTATAAATACACGCTAAAAGTAGACCAATTCATTTCCAAATTGACCTTCCAAAAATCTATAAAATAATAATAAGGAAACACACAAATAAGTTTCTCTTTTAGAATGAGCCATACCATAATGACATTATAGATATCATTATATAGTCTAATCCGCGACAATATTACAAAGCTTGGAAATTATGTTAGAAGATTTTTCAACATGTAGAAGCGATTGTATAAAAAAATAAACATTAAGACATTATTTAGTCTTTTCGTTGACCGCATAGAGGAATATTATTTTTTGCGTCCTGTGAGTTAGTAGATTGATAACAATTGTCTCCTAAGTAGATATTTGAAGGTTCATTAAAGCTAAAATTTAAATTTTTATATTAAAAAATACAAGTAAAACCATGTTCGTTAATGACTATCTTCTTGATTCAAACAATTTGTTTAATTAATTTTTAGATCTATATAGCTGGATGTAAAGTTTCTTAGAAGCTATCACTTCTACACCAATTTATGACAAAAATAGACCAATTTTTTCAAAATTAAATTTCCGTACTTCTATGACATATCCATTGCACACCAAGGTGTGATTTCTAGTAACATTCATGTGAAAGCTAATATAACATCCCACGCAAAAACAAAGTTTGCATTTGAATGTAAATAACAATTGTTATTTGAATGAGAATGAATGTTGGCGAAGGGAACAAACACTAGTAGTTATATATTGAATGAAATAAAATCAAACAGAAAGGAGCCCAAATGAGGACGTTTTAGTAATTTGCATACTAGGTAGAGGCATTGTCAGTTCATATTATCTTTATGTAATCAAGAAAAAGATAAATAAATTAGTAATCATTATAATAATAATAAACAAAATAATATTAATGCTTTTATATATTTAATTATTTTTTACCACGACGTGCTTTCCTTCCCAACCACAAATAATCCCTCCGGGGATGTGCTCAGTTTATAATCAAACGTTAATTAGCAGGCATATCTTCTACCATCAGATTCCTTTGTTTTAGGTTTTTATATTTAACGGTCATCACCCGATATTCGAATAATTTATTAAATGATATTAAACAAATGATTAATATACGTAAGAGGAACAGAGGTTGGTGGCAGGAAAGACAAAGAATGGAATCTCGTGGTAGAAATGGGTAATATTAATTATAATCTGGGCATCCAGAAGAAGGATTATTCGTAGGTTGTGAAGAAAAGCTCATCTTGGTCAACAATAATTAAATACATCTAATTATTTTAAATACATGTAATTAAATACGTCTCTTTTCAGTTGAGTATGATATTCATAATTGCTTTATTTTTCAAAATGTTGCTGAAGGCCGGCCCAAACCGAGCTCCCAATGTCGTATATTTTAAGGTACTTGTCTTCTTTGATTTTCTAGTATTGGAGAGAAGAGAGCTAATTAACCGGCACGTTGACCGCTATTTACGTTAGTGGGCATTATATAAATTAGTCGACTTGCCTGCCTTGGACTTCGAACGTTACACAAATTATATACTTAATTCATTTCAAAATTATTTTAAATGTTGGTATAGTTTTCCTAGTCAATAATTTATATTAATTCAATGAAAAAATAAATATGTTTATGTCATTAATGACAAAGGCCTCTATTCATCAAAAGAAAAAAGAAAAAAGAAAAAAGTATGTGTATGTCATTTTTCATATGATTTTTTTGTAGATAGTAATAAATACTATCTTTGAATTTTGACTTATTCTTGTAGATTTTATCTAAACACATCTTTATATATTAAGTTATTGCATTATATATTGTTTTATATCTACTTAAAGTGGAATGTTTAGATATTCAGTTGCTAAGTGAATTTAAGTAGCATGTGTGACTAAGACCTAGGTGAAGAACTTATTAGTTACAACACCTCAATCGCACCAACACCCCCCTTAGGTGTAACCCAAGGAGAATATACACAAATTTAAATAATAAAATATGGGTACTTGGTACTAGGCCATGTTAGGCACCCATGTACAAATTGTATGCAATGAAATCTCTTGCAAATGAAGATAATAAGAAAACCCAATAGGAAAAACTCCTCCCCAAAAGAGAGATGAAAATACAAAATACTCTCAAAGAAGAATGACAAGGACAAAACCCCATGTGGGGAAAAAGTGCTTGCATAAGAGAGAAGAAGATAAGTCAAGTATACCCCCTCAATGTGGAATTTTCACGAATAGTAGATGTTCTAATTGTATGTATAAGATGTTCTATGATAATCAAATATTGTTCCTCTCCTTAGGAAGAACCAAACTAAGAGGTTTATGTATAAAGTCTTCCTAATCTTGAAATGAATATGCATGAAGAAAACTGAAAGTGTATAGTCTCTGAAAGCTTCTCAAGTATCCCTATATTGCTGATAGTTTCCCCTTTCAAATCAGGCGTGCTTGGCCACATTACTAAAGAGGAGAATCCAAGATGTGGTGAAAATGAATCTAGAACATGATCCAAATACTCAAGAGTCTCCTTTGAAGATAAAGATACCTCCTCCAGAAGATTTTACAAAGTATCCACACTTGAATGTCAAAAG
Source organism: Thuja plicata (assembly GCA_018584345.1). Lineage (NCBI taxonomy): Eukaryota > Viridiplantae > Streptophyta > Pinopsida > Cupressales > Cupressaceae > Thuja > Thuja plicata. Next base: position 308,041 of record MU224574.1, on the reverse strand, counting down.
GTGAAGAATGATTATGTAGAGAATGTAGAAGAGGGTTGGAATATTTCCTCACAACTAAAGAAGGATCATCTCAATCAAAGAGAATATGAATATCATAAATGGTGTCTCCCAAATTGACAAGATATTAATCCATAAAAAAACTTACAATATCTTTTAAGTAGAGATCCCAAGGTTTTGTATCCAAATGATAATGTATATTACGCTACACTAAATCACAAGAAGTGAAAATTGTAACAACAAAAATCATCATCAAGAGAAATAGTAAAATTGATCTCAATATGAGGAGATGTAATACAAGGAAAAAGAATTAGATTACATGTGAGAATACCCAAGTTCAAGTAACCATTGCGATCCTCAATATCAAAATCCAAACTAAAAGTGTGATAATCATATGAAGAATCAGAATTGTCAATAGGAAAAAAGTTTGAAAAGTAATACAACTAGGATGTATGATCCACAACCCTATTATAAATGTTCACTCTACTCTCAAAGGCTCAAATGAAAAATGAATCAAGAGTAAACTCTGAAATCTTCCTTGTTGTATCATAAGTGATTTGATAGATAGAAAGAAAATTATTTATCAAGTGAGGTACACACAATACATCATTGAAGTTATCATCCCTGGTATTAGTAGATCCCTTCCTAATTATATTTATATACAATGAATTGCCATCAGAGTAGGCATCATATTGCAATCCTTAAATGAAAAGAGCATAGAATAGATAGATGTCAGATGATGAGAATCACCTGAATCTACAAGTAATCTCCCTAAATCATGACTAGTAGTAGCACAAAGATCTTTTCATTTGTTGTTACTCATCCCAAAAGTGTGACTCTTATCCTTATCAAATTCTATATTTTTGGAAGAAGAAGAAGAAGGTGCAGTAGACATTCTGGAAGAAAAAAAAATTCTATTTTTCTTAAGAAGATTCTTCAATTCATCAATATCCTTCTTATAACCATAGTAAACTTCATGTCTCATCTTCTTCCATTATGCATAATCTAGAATTTTCCATCTTATAAAATATCCCCTTAAGAAAGGGTCTTTCGATTCTTCAATGTAATTAAAGTCAAATTGCATGTTCTTAAATTGCTTCTAATTCTTGTTGGATACTAACTCTTTACTAGCCAACAAAGAGTGTGACTTATATGACTTAGGATACCCATTTTTATCAACTTTTATTCTTCAAACAGTCAAATAATGGTGTGGTATAGGTACTTTCTATAGTCAACCAATGATTTTTTGAAACTATAAACAAAAGTTGCAAACCCTAAAGAAACGTTGTCCAACAAATTAAAGACCACTTGTGCATCCTTATTATAAATTTCACAATATTTTAGTTTTTCTCTTAGTTCTTTGGCCTTAGTTATATAGTCAAGATATTTAGGATTGAGATTAGTAAGATCATTATCAAGTAACTTCTATCCTCTAATCTCATAAACATTTCCATATAATTGAGCAAGTCCACCCCATGCATCCTTAACTATTCTACTATTATCAATATGAAAGATGGGATCACCTAATATATATTTTCTTAATGATCCAAGAGTTATATAGTACTTTAAATGACCCAATACAATTTTAAAATAGTATATAATTAAGGATTTGATGGTTCTTAAATAGTTCCACCAATATAGTAAGTCAATGCTTTTTCCATTATTTTACTCCATGCATTTATTTTCCATATTGCATAATTATTTGGAATTAAAAGAGGAAAATTAAGACAATCCATGATTGAAAATTTGAAGAGTACAAGAGAAGTGAAAGCACCACCACACACAAAAACACCTTAAGTTCACTCAATCAAAAAATCTTTTAAAGAAAATGATTTGGCACTTTAAATATTTAGTACGATTAAAATGGCCCAAACAAAGGGTAAATGACTTCTAATTTTAATTCTTACAAATGCCACAATTAGGCTTTTAGTGTGGAAAATTGCACCCTGTACATTTACATGACACCTAAACATTAAGCCCAATGCATTAAAGATATAATATACAATTGCGCATCTACATTCTGACATCATGGATCCTTAGAACAAAGTTTTCATGACATCTAATCCAAATTTGGAGTCAATTTGGTCAAACAACAATGCGACATGTAGACATTTGCATGGTGTGCATTCATCCCAAAAAATTCCATTTTCAAAAAGAGCATATTTCACATTAGACCATTTTTTATGTGTTTTCATTCTCTTGCATGCATTCAAAATGGCTACTACCACCCATTCTGAGCAACAAAACCCTCCATCCTCATTTTTCATTCTCTAACTCTCTAGAAACTTTCTCACTCTTGGCTCTCTTTTAGATTTTCCCAAGAAAATCTCTACCAAAATCTACACTCTATCTCATTTAGCTTACTTTTCTCATCTATGTAAGCAAACCTATCATATTAAGAGAGGGGTATACGTTGCATAGCACCATCTCTTCTCTCTTATCTATACATGTACTATTTTTCTCTCATAAATATATTCATTACCTATTTGTTTTATGATCTATTTGTAATAGTGGATTTCCTCCATCAAGTAGGGTTAATTTATATTACTTGTCAATATCATTTATCTCATGCAATAGGTTTTTCCTCCATTAAGAGGGGTTTATTTCTATCATATTATTTTCTATAGGTTTAAATCCATATCTTTCTATGTGGCTTTCCATAGAGGTGTAAACACCAAAACAAGTGCTTGACTATTGCAAGCCCCTACACAATCCTAAAATTTTTCACTATTTTTTTTTGTGTAGGTGACTAAGGATAGTTATGAGTAATGGAAAAAATGAATCATCACACATTCTATATGGCTTAATCTATTGCCTCATCTTTATGGACTCATACTTGATCTAAAGACAAAGAGGAAAAAATAGTTTGGAAATATAAGAATGCTCATATTAGAGGATTGCTTGGTATGAGTGACAGTTTGTATCTTTGTCATGATATATACTTCAAGATCTAGAGTATTCAATGCCCATGCAAAGTTTGGACAATAGTTTGGGAGCATTTGGAGATCCACATGTTCATGCATTCCCAAATAATCATGATGTAGATTGTCTCCTTCCACTTGATGATGCAGATAATTTTCCCTATAATGAAGATACCTTAGATAAAATTTAATTAAATGCACTAATTGAGAGTAAGGATGATCCAATGACTCCACATGTAGCTCCTACATCTCTAGGTGAAATCACACATTCATCTCTTGTTGGCGATTCCAATGAGTAGACATTGGTTCATTGTTTATGCCTTCTCACATCTGATATTGCGGAGACACATTTGAGGGGATTTCTCTACTATTTGATGACATCTTCATCAAAATTGGAGAACTTTCTTCATTTTCTTTGGAGAATGACATTCACGAGACTCTTTCTTTAGTTTATATGTCATGTTGATTGGTTTAGGCTAATCATGGTTATATGATGGATTCTTAAAGATTGGAAACTCCCATTCATTTTTTAGAGAAATCATTAAACTTTGATGATAGTTGGGGAAACCATGTTTCCAATTCAAAGAAGATTAACAGCGACTGGAGCGAGAGCTACTGGAGCGGGAAAAAATCCAAATTTGAATGTGGGAAGGAAACCATCCTTGCAGGCATTGGGAGTTGTAGAGGGAGGAGGAGATGGAGATGCCCTAGCGGCCCTGGAAAAAGGAGAGACAACAAACAATGTTGGGGACCCACGCGAAAGACAAGGATCTAGGTAAAGAGGAGGTGGGGTCTAAAGAAAGACAGTCAGAAGCTCAAGATGGTGACAAAGAAGACTCAAACTGGCATCACCTATGGTCAACCCCTTTTGGCACCAAACCCTCAGACAAGTCCCTTTTTCTAATTATAAAAGATCTCTCTGAAAAAGATAAAGGAAAATATGTTGTCTTTTTACCTGATGAACTCATAGACCACAATATCGCTACAATGTCTCTCACACTGGTGGGAAAATTTGCTGGCTCAAGCCTGAATATAGATATTGTGAGATCCTTTGCCAAGAGGAAATGGCTTCTAAAGGGTCAGGTGGAAATAAAAGCCATGGCTAGGGACTTCTTATATTTTGACTTCTCGTGTCAAGAATACTATACCAAGATACCTTGTGTGGTGGCATGGGAAATCGGTAAATCTACTCTTGCCCTGCAGAAGTGGTCCCCTAATCAAGACCTAAATGACTCATTTTTTGTCCAAGCCTCAGTTTGGGTGAGGCTACCAGAGCTCCCACTGGAGTTCTTATACAAAGATGTCTTTGCGGGGATTGCTAAAGCTTTTTGAGAACACCTTTTTGTCGACCTTGTGAATGAGGATAGGAGGCACCTCACTTTTGCAAGAATCTACATCAGTGTCAAAGAAGGGATGGATATGCTAGAGGCCATATAAATCCACTCAAAGCTTGGTAAAAGAATCCAGAAACTGGAATATGAAAGTGTTCCTTTTGCCTGTTTTCACTGCAAAAAGGCAGGACATATGGTAAGGAGATGCCCTATTCTAGCAAAGGGAAAAGCTAAGAAAACACAAAATTTTGGAGGAAATATAAAGGACCAACACCACAAGGCCCCAAACTAGGAGAATTCTCACTCTAACCCTTAGGTTTGGGGGAAAAAGGAACCCCCAATGCATGGGGGAGAAGCTAAAACAACTTCAGCTACCATAGAAGATCCTTTAAAGATCCTTTCTACAGAGGTAGAATGTTTGGACTTGATGCCCTTTGTAGGGGCGAACCCAATCTCAGAGGATAGCACTTTGAATCCCTCTATAGATCAGGGGTGTGAAAAAGAGTCCCCCCTATCCCCTTCAATGAAGGAATCTTGATCCCCTAAAGGTTCATGGGAAATAGGAATCTATTTTCCCATGAAGAATCTAAAGAATGATGCCCCATAAGAGCCCATGAGTTCTGAGAGGCAGTTTGCAGAACTGGAAGCACTTCTCATATCGGCCACCCAAAAAGATTCACAAGAATGGAAGGAATATTTGATAAACACAAAGAAGAGAAGGAGGGGGAATGGTCAAAAGTCAAGAACATAAAAAGAAGCACGGATCCTTCCCCAGTTTCTCTAGTTAAAACTAGAAGTAAGAACAAAGCTGATCTAGGAGGTAATAAAAAAATTCCAGGACGCAAATCACTAAATCAGATTTGGAAAGAAGAAGCCTGGAGGAACATAACGGATGGAACCCAATAGACCATGCAGTTAGCCTGCACCTCAATTTATAAATGAATTTAATATCAGGGAACATACGCGGATTAAATGGGCTACACAAGAAGGATGTTGTAATAAATATGATCAGGGACCATAGACTAGATGTGATGCTAATCCAAGAAACAAAGATGACTAAGGACAAACTGGAAGTAACCAAGTTCAGCAAGTCCATGAATAGGTCTGCTACGAATTTGAAGGAGCCTCAGGAGGGTTGATGACTCTATGGAATGCTTCTCTCTAGGCTGCTAACATTGTTTATGGTAAAGGTAACATTCTTCTCCTTAACCTTACAAACATTAGATTGAAAGAAAGTTGGTATATCATGAATATCTATGCTCCTAACACTAAATGTGGGTGCAAATATTTTTCGAATCAACTCAAAGGAATTATGTCAATGTTAGATTTGTCTAAATGTATCATCATGGGGGATTTTAACACTCCTCTAAAGGTTGGGGAGGAACAGGGAGGTATCCTACCTAACCTAGGAAGTAGGCAGGACCTATTGGACCTCATCAATGATCTGGGGTTACTTGACCTGGACCTTTAGGGGGATAATTACACTTGGAGTAATCAGAGAACCGGGACTGACTACATTCAAGTTTGTCTGAATAGAGCTCTGATCACTATAGATTGGCTAAGCTCCAACAACAACAAACTTTTGGCTCTAGTGAGAATTGGCTCGGATCATTCCCCCATTTCCCTCACCTTGGATCCGTTAATAAAACAAAGGAACTTCCCTTTTAGATTTGAAAGAATGTGGACCACACATCCTAATATCAACAACAAGATTTGGGAGTGGTGGAATATTGATATCAAAGGCACGACCATGTTCAAAATAGCCAAAAAACTCAGAAATGTTAAAACCAACATCAAACTCTAGAATAAAAAGGAGTTCAGGGACATCTTTGCATCCTAAGAAAAGGCCATCTCTGACCTGGGAGCAATTCAAGAGGTTATCCAGAGGGATGGATATGATGAGACTAATTTGAGCCTTGAGAAAACTCTCCTCTCAGAATACTACAATGTGATTGGCAAGGAGGAATTGTACTGGAAACAAAGGTCTAGATCTACTTGGCTTAAAGAGGGGGATCAAAATAACCGTTTCTTCCATTTATCTACCATGAAACATAGGGCTGCTAACCAAATCAGTAGTATCAGGAGTGGCAACCAGATGGTGCAAGATGAGAAAGGCATATCTAAAGCGGTAGTGGATTTCTTCAAATCCCTTCTCACAATGGATTCTAACCTGTCTGATCTTGACCAGGAGAAGCTCTTAGGCAACATCCCTTTGGTCATATCAGAAAATCAAAATCAAGCCATGTGCACTATCCCCGACATGGAGGAAGTGAAAAAAGCCTTGGATTCCCGGGGGATAAGGCCCCAGGCCCCAATGGCTTCCCTATGTTCTTCTTCCACAATTTTTGGGATACTGTCAAGACTGACCTAGTAAAAGTGGTGCAAGAATTCTTCAGATCTAGGAACCTTCTTAAAGAGCTTAATGCCACATTCTTAGTGCTTATTCTAAAATTCTCAGGGGTGGATTCCATGGATCTTTTTAGACCTATCAATCTTTACAAAACATTTTATAAGATTATATCCAAAGTGATCACTATTAGAATTCTTCATATACTCCCCCTCATTATAGCCCAACAGCAGTCAGGTTTTGTTCATGGTTGACAAATCCTAGACTCTATCATGGTAGTGCATGAGGTAATTCACTCTTTAGAAGCTGGGAGTAGGGAAGGCTTCTTGCTCAAACTTGATCTATCCAAAGCCTATGACTGCGTGGATTGGTCCTTCCTTATGAAGGTGTTGGGTGATTTTGGTTTTAATAGCAAAGTATGTCTCATCATCAACCAACTCATTTCCTCGCCTTCCTTCTTGGTTCTGGTGAATGGCTCTCCCTCAGCCTTCTTTAGTGCCTCCAGAGGCCTGAGACAAGGGGACCCTCTATCCCCTATCCTCTTCACAATTCTGGTGGAGTGCCTGGGTAGACTTATTTCTCTAGTTTTTGATACTTGTTGGGTTCCTATACCAGAGCCACTGGCCAATCCATCAACTGGAACAAGAGATCTTTATTCTTTATCAATACTCTTGAGGTCAGACAAAGAAGAATGGCCGATATTATTGGGTGTGGGATAGGATCCCTCCCCTCAACCTACTTAGTCCTTCCTCTTGGAGCTAAGCCCCTGAAATAATTATGGAATAGTCTCATAGATAGATTTAACAAGAAATTGGCCAAATGGAAGGGTATTATCCTTATTCAAGCGGGAAAGATACAGCTGGCCAAGTCTACTCTCCAAAACTTCCCCACCTATGCCCTTAGTCTTTTCTCCATTCCTAATAAGGTGGCGGAGGCTTTGGAAAAAATCCAATGAAGATTTCTATGGTCTGGGGCGGAAGAGCACAAGTGTATCCCTCTGATTGCTTGGGACAAAATTTGTCTCCCCAAAAGGAACGGGGGTCTTGGCATCAAAAGATTAAAGTCTTTAAAAAAGCTCTCCAGGAGAAAACAATTTGGCAGATATTCCATGGCACTGGGGAATGGCATGACTACTTTGAGGAAAAATATTTGCCTAGCAACTCTCTGCACTCCTTCTTTGAAAATGAAGACATCCCAAGTTGATCCAGCATATGGAATGGCCCAATTAAGGCCAGAGACTTGGCTAAATCTAAGGTGAGATGGAAAGTTGGCAATGGGCTTTGTGTCAGCTTTAGGAATGACAGTTGGCTTTTCACTAAACCTCTGAAAGATATTGACCCTTTCAACTAGTGGAAGGAAGTCTGCACAAAGCTTTATGGAGATAGGGTTAGAAATTACAGAGATGCGCATTCTTGGGTGAATCTTGGTTCTATCTCCCAGGACCTAACCCCTCTCCTTAAGACCCTCAATGCTACTTCTCTATCCCAGCACCAAGATGCCTTGATCTTGGAAAATTCCCCTAATGGTTCCTTTACTGTGGGCTCTTCTTATTCTACTCTTGTTACCCAAGATGCCTCTCCCTTTTGGGCTAAAGCCTGACTTCCTGGCCTTACTCCGAAAATTAATGTTTTTTTTGGCTCTTGCTCCAAAACTCCATTCTCACTGTTGACAACCTTACTAAGCATCGAATCCCAATTAAAAGTAGATGTGCCCTTTGTCTTTGTTAAGCGTCCAATTGGTGGAGCATATCTTTATTCATTGCACCTTTACCAGCACTGTTTGACACTTTATCCTTTCTCTTTTTGGTCTGCAATGGTGCTTTCCTTCCTTGGTAAAGTAGTTGTTCTTTAATTGGACCTGGCCCTTCAAAAATACTACATTCTAGAAAATCTGAACCTGGGTGTTGCCTCACTTTTGCTAAGGCATATGTAAAGAGCGGAATAACTACATCTTCAGGCATAGTAGTGCCACCCCAAAATCATATTTGAAAAAATTCACCATTCTCTTCTGGAGAATTTTGTCTCATTTGGGAATAGTAACCCTTTTGCAGATAACAGGGATGATGCTGACCCCAAGAACTCAGCGAGTAAGAGACAAAGCTGCACCTGGTGTAGTCCCCCAAAAAGCTGGTCAAAAGCCAATTTTGATGGTGTTGCCAAAGGCAACCCTGGAATGGTGGAAAGTGGAGGAATTATTCATAATTTCTATGGTTATGGTATTGATGTCATCAACTTCCCATTGGGTATTCAAACTAACCACTATGCAGAATCTAATGTCGCCCTCCAAGATACAAAATTAGCCCACGATGTGGGAATCAAACAACTTGAGTTAGAAGGTGACTCAAAAAACATCATCAACTGCCTCAACAGTATCCATCCACCCTTGTGGATGATTGAAAACATGATAGAGGAGAAATGTGATCTTTTAAAGTCCTTTCATAGGGTTCACATAACCCACGTGTTCAGAGAAGGCAACCAAGTTTCTGATTTGTTTGCCAACATGGCAGCGCGAAGTGACAAGAAAATCCACTGGCATAGCTGTAGAGATATGCCACGTGAAGCCATGGATTTAGTCGATCATGATCAAATCCTTGGGAAGGAAGGAAACATTAAAGGTAATCATGAACACGAAAGGTAAGCTAGGAAATGGCATCACCATAAATGGAATGTACTTGACAGTTGTAAGGGTAATAACTACCATCAAACCTCACACACTTTCTGGCTCTCTAAAAGAAAAAAGATAACTTACAACATAATGCACAATAGTCAGCATTTCTGGAAACATCCTTAGATATTAGACATTTGTAGAAGCTTTCCCTTGCAAACAATTATCAATCTTTAGGCTATGGGTGGAGAAAGGCACATGAGGGAACCCACGAAGGATAGAAAAAAATGGAAAAGGTGCACTAAGATCTGGAAGGACCTCAAGAATGGGGGCATTTCAACATTTATTGAAAGGCTCCATGGTGGAAAGCCGTCTATTACCAAGCTTTTTGTCAAAAATTGGAATGAGGGTAGCATTGAAATCAAGGGTAGAAAGTTCACTATAACTGAAGAAGTCATCTCGGCGGTGACGGGGATTCCCATAGTTGGGAAAAAATTCTATAGGGAACGCAAGATTTTAGATGCTGCCATAAATGAATTCGTAAGAGACGATGAAGAAAAGGAAGAGCTCACCAAATTTGGCACCCATTACTTGCTTGGTGGGCTAAAAATGCTGTGGTGGTTTGTGCTTTGATCCATCATCTATTATATAACCCTAGATGCCAGGTTTGATAGAATCCACACTCATCACTTCGTGCTTTTGAACCATTTTCACCACGGCATGTTGATTTCTATCCCTTTTTACCTTTATGCTTCCATTAATGATAATATCAATGGCTATAGAGAAAAATCCATAGCTAACCCCACTCTGCATGAAGGGCTCTTAGTGCTCATCTATGATTAAACTTTAAAGCCCAAATTATGGGTAAAGAGGTGAACCAGAAAGAGGAAACAAAGGTTTCAAGCTCGGATTGCATCCCCTCAGACACTGACGATAGCACGAGCTTGCGTTAAGAGGAAGATGAAGATTATGGGAATAAAAGGACCATACAGGATTCCTCCTCAAAGAAGAAAAAGGGTAACGAGGTGAAAGTTAAAAAAGAGACCATGGTAACCCCAAAAAAATAGAGCACTACGATTAACTCCTCTAAAGAGGAATACAATGAGGATGACATAGAATATGATAGTGAGAAGCTTCCCATTGGCGGGGAAAGAAAAAAGAGAAAGTTCCCCAATTCTAGGAATCTCCCAAAAAATATGAATAAGGATAGGGAAGACAGCGTGGACAGGTCATACCTAGAAGATAATTTTCAAAGCACTTCCCCTGTTCGGGACAAAAACCCTTCAATGCAGAACCAGACCGAGGTTGGGATGGAACAGGACAAGGAGTTTTTTTGTTACATGGTGGATAAGGGAAAGATACTAGGTGGAGAGACTTCAACACAAAGACGGCTAAAATGGGGATAACCAGAGAGATCATAAATCCCAAAATTCTGGTGGAAGATGGCAGAAGCATTAAGTTAGACGAGCTCATTGACCCCTCTTTGGTTGTGCTTAGTGATAGCACAAGGGAATTTGATATGGACCTATTAAACAACTCAAGAAATAGCATGATCGACAACTACAGGACTATCAAGTGGCTCTAGCATGAGGTGGAAGACCTCATAAACAGGGTAAAAGGCACTAACATGGGAAACATGAACAATGAAATAGAGGAAGTTAGCAACCTGTGCACCCACATCCAAAAGCTGGAGGAAAGCATGACAAGGGTTGAAACAACCCTTAAGAAAATAGCTAATCAAAGCTTTAACACTCTCAAAAAGACTAGAGAACAAACTAATGCACAGATTGGTAAGCTGGAGGAGAAAATGGTTGGGAATGACACTATTAGTAAGGATACTGAGATAGGGCAGAACATTGAGCAAGGGCGTGGAAAGAGAACCTGAGCCAAGACAAAGAACACCAAAGTCAAGGATCTGGAGCTGGTGATCCAGGATATAAAAAATTCAGGTGCCAGTATGGAGTTGAAGGAGGTCGAGGCGGCCAAAATCATGGTGGACTTATCCTGAGGTTCCCTAGCTTTACTTTCTGATCCTATTTATTTCTTCTTTTTAGAAGTCTATCTTTCTTTTTGCTCTATCCTTTCATGACCTATCCTAACTTAGAACTCGTTCTTTTTTTTTATGCTTTTACTGTGTTATTGCTATCCTCTGTTTCGGGTTTCAGGAACCCTGTAAAACCTATTTTACTTAATCAAAAACAATATTTCCAATTCATCTTTTTCTTTAGAGCTTATTTAAAATCAATTTCCATCGGTTCCCAGTTTGTCACCTTCTCTTGCATTTGGGCATGTTCTTGACTGGTTAAGGACATCTTCATCATTCAAGGACAATGCAATGCGTGATAATATTTTAGAGACATCATCATCGTCATACTATATTTGGATTCCACTTCTTGATTCCTAACTAGAATGGGAAGCATTCCTTCACTCATAGTTAGTTGATATTCTTCCTAAGGGGAGAAATGTCATTTGTAGACATTGGACTATGTTTTGTCCTCAAACACTCACCATTTTTGTGGGACATTATCCATTATGGGGGAGGGCCTAGGTTTATCCTTCTTCCCTTCCTATGGAGGGATACTTGATTGTATATACATGATGTATGTAGTACTTGGGGGTCTTGATTCCTCCATCCATGCATTTTATTTTTTCAACTCTCTTTTTAGAGGGGAGTTTTGTGCCATGAGGTTTTCTCCCTTTCTCCGCTTTATGAGAGATTGCATTGCATTGTCATATTGTACATGGGTACCTACCATGGACTAATAAACATGACCCATATTATATTGTGAATTTAAGTGCATTCCCCTAAGCCGCACTTAAGGGGGTGTAGGTATAATTAAGTATTTTTTATTACACTTTACTTAAGTTTACTTAGGATAATGCATTGCATAGTAGTTTTCATAGAAGACACCTAGGAGTTTTCACCGATTTTAGCACAAGGTGAAAGAGAAATTCCACTTTAGGTGGTGATAGTTGTTGTCACATTCTATTTTATGTGTGAGATCCACCTTTAGTGCAGTTATCACAATATCATCCTCCATAGGTTGCACAAAGCTTATTGCATAATAGAGGATGATCCACCTTTGGTGGAAATGTGATTCCACCTTGTGTGGATGATAAATTATCTACTCCTTATCATTGTCTCTTATTGCCTTGCCTATATAAGAAAAACATATTATGTATATTTTACTCATGTCCATTATCAATAATATTATTGTTGCATCTTAACACACTTGTCTTTCCATTCTCTTGTGGAAGTTATCTTTGTCTTTCATTTTATTTGGGGGCATTGTAAAATCACCTAAAACTCTAACACTCTAACTCTATCTTTCCATATTTATTTTTCTACCCTTGCCCCCACCTCTATTTCTATCACATTATCTCTCTATCTCTCTCTAACCTTATATTTATGCCTCTATCTCTCTATATATCACATCATATCCCTATCAAGTTATCTTTCTCTCTATCCTTCTCTCTCTCTCTCTCTCTCTCTCTCTCTCTCTCTCTCTCTCTCTCTCTC
>MU224574.1:269257-284437 GCA_018584345.1 Thuja plicata | reverse complement strand
GATCTAGCATGGAAAAAATGCCTCTAAGTTTATCCCAGTAAGATCTTCACCCTTTTTGAGAATTAGGAGCATAGATATTCATGATATACCAACTTTCATTATTCTTAATATTAGTGAGATTCAAAAGAAAAACATTACCTTCTTCGTAGATGATATCGGCTCTCATAAGAGAAGAGTTCCACAGAGTCATCAAACCTACAGAGACACCTTCCGAACTCATAGCAACCCTATCAATAGACTTGCAAAACTTAATTCCTTCCATTTTTTCCTTTTTCATCTTAGTTTCCTGGATTAGCATGACATTGGTTTTACGATCTCTTATCATATTCCTAATAACATCTTGCTTATGTGGCCCATTAAGACCATGAATATTCTAGGATATTAGCTTCATTTATAACTAGAGGTGCAGGCTTCCTCGATGGTATTTTAGGTTCCATCCGCTATGTTCTTGCAAGATTCTTCTTGCTAGATCTGGCTTGATTTTTTTCCACCTTGGATTTTTTGTTTTAACACCCAGATCAACTTTGTTCTAGCTCCTGGTTGCTACTAGAGACACCGGGGAAGGGTCTCTACTGTTCTTTTTTTCCTGATTGTTGTCCATTCACCCTCCTTCCCTTCCTTGTGTTTAGCGAAGAGTTCTTCCATTCTTGTGAACTTCCCAGGAGTAACCAAATTTATTAGTGCTTCCATTTTGACTACCTGCTCCTGACGATCCAGCTCAGGACAAGGTAACACATGAGTGTTCTCACCCAATGGAATGTTATGTGCTAGCAAGAAAAATCCGATCTCCTAGGAAGGTTCAGGGGATCTCTGGGCCAAAGAAGAGACGAACAATGGGGACCCTTCATCACAACCCAGATCTTCCAAGGTTTTAAAAATGGTTCCTTCCGATACAGGTTCTGCTACCTCGAATGGAAACAACTCCAAACACTTCAAGACAATGGTTGAGCATTGTATGGGTTCCTCCATATGAGAATTGTTGGGTGCTTCTGTTTCCCCTTATTTTCTTGAAATAGGGGGATCAGTTGATAGGTCCATTTTCCTCCAAACTTGAGAAACATTGACTAAGCTTCCCACATGGGGGTTATCCAAGTTTGGGGCCTTAGTAACTTGGTACTTAAATTTCCCCCCTGACTTTTAGGCTTTCCTAGATTTTTCCTTAGCTAGAACTGGGCATTTCCTGACCATATGCCCTACCTTCTTGCAATGAAAGAAAGCAAAATGCATGCTTTCATATTTCAGTTTATGTAATATTTTACCTAACTTAGAGTGAATCTCTATGACCTCTAGAATATATTTTCCCTCTTCAACCCCTATATAGACTCTAGCATACGTAAGGCGCCTTTTGTCCACTGTCACTGGGTCAATCGAAAGAATCTCTCCAAAGGATCTAGCTATTCCAACAAAGACATCTTCAAACCAAAACTCCAGAGGGAGCTCAGGGAGCCTAAGCCAAACTAGGGCCAGGATATAAAAAGAATCATTAAGGTCCAGATTAGGAGACCACTTCTATAAAGCCAGAGATGATTTCCCAATAGCCCACGCCCCAGCACAAGGGATCTTGGCATAGTCTTCCGGGAAAGAAAACTCAAACGATCAAAAACCCTTAAACCCTTTGCCATGACTTTTATTTCAACCTGGCCCTTTAGGTTCCATTTTTCTTGGAAAAAGATCTTACTATATCAATATTTGGCCTAGATCCCAAACATTTGCCCACCAAAGTGAGAGACATGGTAGCAATATTATGGTCAATCAGATAATCTGGTACAGAAAATGCATACTTTCCCTTTTCCTTATCAGATAGGTCATTAATAACTAGAAAAAGGGACTTACCTTGCGGGTTTGATCCTGAATAATGTCGACCAAGGATGGTGCCAAGTAGAATCCTCCTTGTAGCAATGTAGAGCCTTTGACTGTTCATAGGGATGCCCCTTTGACCCCACCTCCACTTTACCTTGATCCTTCTGTCTGTCGCGTGGGACCCCATCCTTGTTTGATGTGTCTTCCTTTTCCTGGTATGCCAGAGGGCCGCCATCACAAGCTCCCACAATAACAGTTGATGTCTGTGAATCTTGTTTCCCTCCTACTTTCAAAATTGAGATTCCTCCCACTCCTCCCGCTCCTCCCACTCCTACCATTTTCCTATCATGTTATTTTCTATTGGTTTAAATCCATATCTTTTTATGTGGATTTCCATAGAGGTGTAAACACCGAAACAAGTGTTTGACTAATGCAAGCCTCTACACAACCCCAACATTTTTCACTATTTTCATTTGTGTAGGTGACTAAGGGTAGTTATGAGTAATGGGAAAAATGAATCATCACACATTCTAGATGGCTTAATCTATTGCCTCATCATTATGGAGTCATAATTGATCTAAAGACAGTGAAAAAAATAGTTTGGAAAGAAAATAATGTTCATATTAGAGGATTGATTGGTATGAGTGACGCATTGTATTTTTGTCATGATATCTAATCCAATATTGAGAGTATTCAATGCCCATGCATAGTTTGGACGATTTTTTGGGTACATTTTGGAGATCCACATGTTCTTGCATTCCTAGATAATCATGTTGTAGATTTTCTCCTTTCACTTGATGATGCAGATAATTTTCCCTCTAATGATGATACCTTAGATAAGATTGAATTAAATGCATTACTTGAGGATAAGGGTGATCCAATGACTCCACATGTAGCTCCTACATCTCTAGGTGAAATCCCACATTCATCTCTTGTTGGTGATTCCAGTGAGTAGACATTGGTTCATTGTTTATACAGTCTAACATTTGATATTAGGGAGACACATTTGAGGGGATTTCTCTTCTATTTGATGACATATTTATCATAGTTGGAGAAATTTCTTCATTGTCTTTGGAGAATGACATTCATGAGACTCTTCACTTGATATGTCATATTGATTGGTTCAGGATGATCATGGTTATATGATGGATTCTTAAAGATTGGAGACTCCCATTCAGTTTTCAGAGACATCATTAAAATTTGATGATAGTTGTGGCAACAATGTTGCTACTTCATTTTTCTTTAGAGCTTATTCAAAGTCAGTTTCCATGTTTGTCACCTCTCTTATGTTTGGGCATGTTCTTGACTGGTTAAGGACATCTTCATCATTCAAGGACAATGCGACACATCATAAGATTTTAGAGACATTATCATCATACTTTATTTGGATTCCACTTCCTAATTCCTAACTAGAATGGGAAGCATTCCTTCACTCATAGTTAGTCGATATTCTTCCTAAGGGGAGAAATGTCATTTGTAGACATTGGACTATATTTTTTCCTCAAAAACTCACCATTTTTGTGGGACATTATCTATTGTGGGGGACGACCTAGGTTTCTCCTTCTTTCCTTCTTGTGGAGGGATACTTTATTGTATATACATGATGTCTGCAGTAGTTGGGGGGTCTTGATTCCTCCGTACATGCATTTTATTTTTTCAACTTTTTTTTTAGAGGGGATTTTTATGTCATGAGTTTTTCTACCTTTCTCCGCTTTATGAGAGATTGCATTGTATTTTCATATTGTACATGGGTACCTACCGTGGACTAATAAACAAGACCCATATTACATTGTGAGTTTAAGTGCATTCCCCTAAGACACACTTAAGGGGGTGTTGGTATAATTAAGTATTTTTTGTTACACTTACTTAAGTTTACTTAGGCTAATGCATTGCATAGTATTTTTCATAGAAGACACCTAGGAGTTTTCACCGATTTTAGCACATGGTGAAGGAGAAATTTCACTTTAGGTGGCGATAGTTATTGTCACATTCCACTTTAAGTGTGAGATCCACCTTTAGTGTAGTTATTACATTATCATCCTCCATAGGTTACACAAATTTTATTGCACAATAGAGGATGATCCACCTTTGGTGGAAATGTGATTCCACCTTGTCTAGATGATAACTTATCTACTCCTTATCATTGTCTCTTATTGCCTTGCCTATATAAGAAAACATATTATGTATATTTTACTGATGTTAATCATCAATAATATTGATATTGCATGTCTTAATGCAATCGTCTGTCCATTCTCTTATGGAAGTTGTCTTTGTCTTTCATTTGATTTGGGGGCATTGTAGAATCACCTAAAACTCTAACACTCTAACTCTATCTTTTCATGTTTATTTTTCTACCCTCACCCCCACCTCTATCTCCATCACATTATCTCTCTATCTCTCTCTACCCATATATTTATCCCTCTACCTCTCTGTATATCACATCATATCCCTATCTTTATCTTTCTCTATATCTTTCTCTCTTTCTCTCTCCATCTCTCTTGATCTAGCTCTCCTTTACCTATCTATTTTTCTCTCTCCTCTCCTATCCTACTACTTCATCTTGATCTCCATCTTCCTCTTTACCTATATCTCGTAGCTATATCTTTGTACCCTTATCTCTATCAATATCTTACTCTTCCCCTCTCTGTCTCTCACTCTTTTCCATGTCCATTTCTCACTTCTTATTGCAAATATAATAGGAGCATATTTATAATGAATCCTTCTTATCTTCCTAATTCAAAGGTTTTACATCATTCATGTTTGGATCCATGTAAGTGGATGAATATTTGATTATAATCTATAACTTAGACTTTGTTGAGATCTTTGTTGCACATGCAACATAATTGTCTAAATTGTCTACGTATTGATTTGGCGTACTCTATAAATACATGCTAAAAGTAGACCAATTCGTTTCCAAATTGACCTTCCAAAAATCTATAAAATAATAATAAGGAAACACACAAATAAGTTTCTCTTTTAGAATGAGCCATACCCTAATGACATTATAGATATCATTATATAGTCTAATCCATGACAATATTACAAAGCTTGGAAATTATGTTAGAAGATTTTTCAACATGTAGAAGTGATTGTATAAAAAAATAAACATTAAGACATTATTTAGTCTTTTCGTTGACCTCATAGAGAAATATTATTTTTTACGTCTTGTGAGTTAGTAGATTGATAATAATTGTCTCCTAAGTAGATATTTGAAGGATCATTAAAGCTAAAATTTAAATTTTTATATTGAAAAATACAAGTAAAACCATGTTCGTTAATGACTATCTTCTTGATTCAAACATTTTGTTTAATTAATTTTTAGATCTGTATAGTTGGATGCAAAGTTTCTTAGGAGCTATCACTTCTACACAAATTTATGACAAAAATAGACCAATTTTTTCAAAATTAAATTTTGTTACTTCTATGACATATCCATTGCACACCAAGGTGTGATTTCTAGTAACATTCATGTGAAAGCTAATATAACATCCCACGCAAAAACAAAATTTGCATTTGAATGTAAATAACAATTATTATTTGAATGAGAATGAATGTTGGCGAAGGGAACAAACACTGGTAAATATATATTGAATGAAATAAAATCAAACAGAAAGGAGCCCAAATGAGGACGTTTTAGTAATTTGCATACTAGGTAGAGGCATTTTCAGTTCATATTATCTTTATGTAATCAAGAAAAAGATAAATAAATTAATAATCATTATAAAAATAATAAACAAAATAATATTAATACTTTTACATATTTAATTATTTTTTACCACGACGTGCCTTCCTTCCCAACCACAAATAATCCCTCCGGGGATGTGCTCAGTTTATAATCAAACGTTAATTAGCAGGCATATCTTCTACCATCAGATTCCTTTGCTTTAGGTTTTTATATTCAACGGTCATCACCCGATATTCGAATAATTTATTAAATGATATTAAACAAATGATTAATATACGTAAGAGGAAGAGAGGTTGGTGGCAGGAAAGACAGAGAATGGAATCTCGTGGTAGAAATGGGTAATATTAATTATAATCTGGGCATCCAGAAGAAGGATTATTCGTAGGTTGTGAAGGAAAGCTCATCTTGGTCAACAATAATTAAATACATCTAATTATTTTAAATACATGTAATTAAATACGTCTCTTTTCAGTTGAGTATGATATTCATAATTGCTTTATTTTTCAAAATGTTGCTGAAGGCCGGCCCAAACCGAACTCCCAATGTCGTATATTTTAAGGTGCTTGTTTTCTTTGATTTTCTAGTATTGGAGAGAAGAGAGCTAATTAACCGGCACGTTGACCGACTATTTACATTAGTGGGCCCTATATAAATTAGTCGACTTGCCTGCCTGGGAATTCGAACCTTACATATATTATATACTTATTCATTTAAAAATTAAATTAAATGTTGGTATTGTTGGCCGAGTCAATAATTTATATTAATTCAACGAAAAAATAAATGTCTATGTCATTAATAAAAAAGACCTTTAATCATCAAAAGAAAAAAGAAAAAAGTATGTGTATGTGATTTGTCATATGATTTTTTTGTAGATAGTAATAAATACCATCTGTGAATTTTGACTTATTCTTGTAGATTTTATCTAATCACATTTTTATATATTAAGTTCTTGCATTATATATAGTTTTATATCTAGTGCAAGTGGAATGTTTAGATATTCAATTGCTAAGTGAATTTAAATAACATGTGTGACTAATACGTAGGTGAAGAACTTACTAGTTACAACACCTCAATCGCACCAACACCCCCCTTAGGTGCAACCCAGGGACAATATACACAAATTCAAACAATAAAATATGGGTACGGTCTACTAGGCCATGTTAGGCACCCATGTACAAATTATATGCAATGAAATCTCTTGCAAATGAATAAAATAAGAAAACCCAATAGGAAAAACTCCTACCCAAAAGAGAGATGAAAATACAAAATACCCTCAAAGAAGAACGACAAGGACAAAACCCCATGTGGGGAAAAAGTTCTTGCATAAGAGAGAAGAAGATAAGTCAAGTATACCCCCTCAATGTGGCATTTTCACCAATAGTAAATGGTTCTAATTGTATGTATAAGATGTTCTATGATAATAAAATATCCTTCCTCCCCTTAGGAAGAACCAAACTAAGAGGTTTATGTATAAAGTCTTCCTAATCTTGAAAGGAATGTGCATGAATAAAACTGAAAGTGTTTAGTCTCTGAAAGCTTCTCAAGTATCCCTATGTTGCTGATAGTTTCCCCCTTTCAAATCAGGCGTGCTTGGCCACATTACTAAAAAGGAGAATCCAGGATGTGGTGAAGATGAATGTAGAACATGATCCATATACTCAAGAGTATCCTTTGAAGATAAAGATACCTCCTCCAAAAGATTTTACAAAGTATCCACACTCTTGTCAAAATGTGAAGAATGATTATGTAGAGAATGTAGAAGAGGGTTAGAATATTTCCTCACAACAACTAAAGAAGGATCATCTCAATCAAAGAGAAGATCAATATCATAAATAGTGTCTCCCAAATTGACAAGATATGATTCCATAAACAAACTTACAATATCTTTTCAGTAGAGATCCCTAGGTTTTGTATCCAAATGATAGTGTATATTATGCTACACTAAATCACAAGAAGTGAAAATTGTAGCAACAAAAATCATCATTAAGAGAAATAGTAGAATTGATCTCAATATGAGGAGATGTAATACAAGGCCAAAGAAGTAGATCACACGTGGGAATACCCATGTTCAAGTAACCATTATGATCCTCAAGTTCAAAATCCAGACTAGAAGTGTGATAATCATATGAAGAATCACAATTGTCAATAGGAAAGAAGTTTGAAAAGTAATATAACTAGGATGTATGATCCACCACCCTAGTATAAATGGTCACTCTACTCTCAAAGCCTCAAATAAAAAATTAATCGAGAGTAAACTCTGAAATCTTCCTTGTTCTATCATAAGTGATTTGATAGATAGAAAGAAAATTATTTATTAAGCGAGGTACACACAACACATAATTGAAGTTATCATCTCTGGTATAAGTAGTTCCCTTCCTAATTATATTTACATATAATAAATTCCAATCAAAGTAGGCTTCATTTTGCAAGCCTTAAATGACAAGAGCATAGAATGGAAAGATGTTAGATGTTGAGAATCACCTTAATCTAGAAGTAATCTCCCTAAATCATGACTAGTAGTAGCACAAAGAGATTTTTAGTGGTTGTTACTCGCCCCAAAAGTGTGACTCTTATCCTTATCAAATTCTATATGTTTCGAAGAAGAAGAAGCTGCAGTAGACATTTCAGAAGAAAAACAAATTCTATTTTTCTTAAGAAGATTCTTCAATTCATCAATATCCTTCTTATAACCATAGTAAACTTCATGTCTCATCTTCTTACAATATGCATAATTTAGAATTGTCCATCTTAGACAATATCCCCTTAAGAAAGGGTTTGTTCGATTCTTTAATGTAATTAAAGTCAAATTGCATGTTCTTAAATTGCTTCTAGTTATTGTTGGATACTAACTCTTTACTAGGCAACAAAGAATGTGACTTATATGACTTAGGATACCCATTGTGATCAACTTTTATTCTTCAAACAATCAAATAATGGTGTAGTATAGGTACTCTCCATAGTCAACCAATGATTTTTGAAACTATAAAAAAAAGTTGCAAACCCTAAAGAAACGTTGTCCAATAAATTAAAGACCAGTTGTGCATCCTTATTATCAATGTCACAATATTTGAGTTGTTCTCTTAGTTCTTTTGCCTTAGCTATATATTCAAGATATTTAGGATTGAGATTAGTAAGATCATTGTCAAGTAACTTGTATCCTCTAATGTCATAAATATTTCCATATAATTGCGCAAGTCCATCCCATGCATCCTTAAGTATTCTACTATTATCAATATGAAAGATGGGATCACCTAATATATATTTTCTTAATGATCCAAGAAGTTATATAGTACTTTAAATTAGCCAATACAATTTTAAAATAGTATATAATTAATGATTTGATGGTTCTTAAATATTTCCACCAATATAGTAAGTCAATGCTTTTTTCCATTATTTTACTCCATGCATTTATTTTCCATGTTGCATAATTATTTGGAATTAAAAGAGGAAAATTAAGATAACCCATGATTGAAAATTTGAAAAGTACAAGAGAGAAGTGAAAGCACCACCACACAAAAAAACAACTTAATTTCCCTCAATCAAAGAATCCTATAAAGAAAATGATTTGGCACTTTAAATACCGAGTACGATTACAATGGCCAAAACAAAGGGTAAATGACTTATAATTTTAACTCTTACAAATTCCACAATTAGGTTTGTAGTGTGGACAATTGCACACTGTGAATTTACATGACACGTAAACATTAATTCCAATGCATTAAAGATATAATCTACAATTGAGCATTCACATTTTGACATCATGCATGCTTAGAACAAAGTTTTCATGACATCTAATCCAAATTTGGAGTCAATTTGGTCAAACAATAGTGCGACATGCAAACATTGGCACGGTGTACATTCATCCCAAAAAAATCCATTTTCAAAAAGAGCATATTTCACATCATACCATTTTTTATGTGTTTTCCTTCTCTTGCATGCATTCAAAATGGCTACCACCACCCATTCTGAGCAATAAAACCCTCCATCCTCATTTTTCACTCTCTAACTCTCTAGAAAATTTCTCACTCTTGGCTCTCATTTAGATTTTCTCAAGAAAATCTCTACCAAAATATACACTCTATCTCATTATAGCTTACTTTTCTCGTCGATGTAAGCAAACCTATCATATTAAGAGAGAGGTATATGTTGCATAGCACCATCTATTCTCTCTTATCTATACATATATTATTATTTTTTCATGAATATATGCATTACGTATTTGTTTTATGATCTATTTGTAATAGTGGATTTTGTCCATCGAGTGGGGTTAATTTATATACCTTGTCAATATCATTTATCTCATGCAATAGGTTTTTCCTCCATTAAGAGGGGTTTATTTCTATCATGTTATTTTCTATTGGTTTAAATCCATATCTTTCTATGTGGCTTTCCAGAGAGGTGTAAACACCAAAACAAGTGTTTGACTATTGCAAGCCCCTACACAACCCCAACATTTTTCAGTATTTTGGTTTGTGTAGGTAACTAGGGGTAGTTATGAGTAATGGGAAAAATGAATCATCACACATTCTATATGGCTTAGTTTATTGCCTCATCTTTATGGACTCATACTTGATCTAAAGAAAAAGTGGAAACAAATAGTTTAGAAAGATAAGAATGCTCATATTAGAAGATTGATTGGTAGGAGTGACAGTTTGTATTTTTGTCATGATATCTACTCCAAGATCCAGAGTATTCAATGCCCATGCACAGTTTGGAAAATTGTTCGAGAGCATTTTGGAGATCCACATGTTCCTTCATTCCCAGATAATCCTGTTGTAGATTTTCTCATCCCACTTGATGACACAGATAATTTTCCCTATAATGATGATACCTTAGATAAGATTGAATTGAATGCATTACTTGATAGTAAGGGTGATCTAATGACTCCACATGTAGCTCCTACATATCTAGTTGAAATCACACATTGATCTCTTGTTGGCAATTCCAGTGACTAGATATTGGTTCATTGTTTATGCAGTCTCACATTTGACATTAGGGAGACACATTTGAGAGGATTTGTCTTCTATTCGATAATATCTTCATCACAATTGGAGAACTTTCTTCACTGTCTTTGGAGAATGACATTCATGAGGCTCTTTCATCACTTGATATGTCACATTGATTGGTTCAAGCTGATCATGGTTATATGATGGATTCTTAAAGATTGGAGACTCCCATTCAATTTTCAGAGACATCATTAAATTTTGATGATAGTTGTGGCAACAATATTTCCAATTCATCTTTTTCTTTAGAGATTATTCTAAATAAGTTTCCATTGGTTCTCTGTTTGTCACCTTCTCTTGTGTTTGGGCATGTTGTTGGCTGGTTAAGGACATCTTCATCACTCAGGGACAATGTGACACGTAATAAAATTTTAGAGACATCATCATCATACTTTATTTGGATTCCACTTCCTAATTCCTAACTAGAATGGGAAGCATTCCTTCACTCATAGTTAGTCAATACTCTTCCTAAGGGGAGAAATTTCATTTGTAGACATTGGACTATGTCTTTTCCTCAAACAGTCACCATTTTTGTGCGACATTATCCATTATGGGGGAGGGCCTAGTTTTCTCCTTCTTTCCTTCCTTTGGAGGGATACTTGATTGTATATACATGATGTATGTAGTAGAAGTGGGGGGTCTTGATTCCTCCATCCATGCATTTTATTTTTTCAACTCTCTTTTTAGAGGGGAGTTTCGTGCCATGAGGTTTTCTCCCTTTCTCCCCTTTATGAGAGATTGCATTACATTTTCATATTGTACATGGGTACCTACCATGGACTAATAAACAAGACCCATATTACATTGTGAGTTTAAGTACATTCCCCTAAGCTGCACTTAAGGGGTTTTTGGTATAATTAAGTATTTTTAATTACACTTTACTCAAGTTTACTTAGGATAATGCATTGCATAGTAGTTTTCATAGAAGACAACTAGAAGTTTTCATAGATTTTAGCACATGGTGAAGGAGAAATTCCACTTTAGGTGGCAATAGTTGTTGCCACATTCCACTTTATGTGTGAGATCCACCTTTAGTGTAGTTATCACATTATCATCCTTCATTCGTTGCACAAATTTTATTGCATAATAGAGGATGATCCACCTTTGGTGGAAATGTGATTCCACCTTGTGTGGATTATAACTTACCTACTCCTTATCATTGTCTCTTATTCCCTTTCCTATATAAGAAAATATATTATGTACATTTTACTCATGTCCATCATCAATAATATTATTCTTGCATCTTAACGCAATTGTCTTTCCATTCTCTTGTGGAAGTTATCTTTGTCTTTCATTTGATTTGGGGGCGTTGTAGAATCACCTAAAACTCTAACACTCTAACTCTATCTTTCCATATATTTTTCCTACCCTTACCCCCACCACTATATCCATCACATTATCTTTCTATCTCTCTCTACCTTTATATTTATGCCTCTACCTTTTGTATATCACATCATATCCTTATCTTTATTTTTCTCTCTATCCTTCTCTCTTTCTCTCTCCATCTCTCTTGATCTATCTCTCCGTTACCTATCTATTTATCTTTGTCCTCTCCTATCTCTCTGCTACTTCATCTCCATCTCTATCTTCATCTCTACCTATATCTCCTATCTCTATCTTTGTACCCCTTTCTCTATCTATCTCTGACTCTTCCCCTCTTTGTCTCTCCCTCTTTTCCATCTCCCTTTCTCACTCCTTATTGCAAACATAATAGGAGCATATTGATAACGAATCCTTCTTATCTTCCTAATTAAAAGGTTTTACATGATTCATGTTTGGATCAATGTAAGTGGATGAATAGTTGATTATAATCTATAACTTCTATATTGAGATCTTTTTCTCACATGCAACATAATTTTCTAAATTGCCTAATTATTGATTTGATGTACTGTATAAATACATGCTAAAAGTAGACCAATTCTTTTCCAAATTAACCTTCCAAAAATCTATAAAATAATAATAACTAAACACACAAATAAGTTTCTCTTTTAGAATGTACCATACCATAATGACATTAGATTTCATTATATAGTCTAATCCATGAAAATATTAGAAAGCTTGGAAATTATCTTAGAAGATTTTTCAACATGTAGAAGTGATTGTATAAAAAAAAAAGCATTAAGACATTATTTATTCTTTTTGTTGACCTCATAGAGGATTATTATTTTCTATGTCTTGTGAGTTAGTAGATTGATAATAATTTTCTCCTAAGTACATATTTGAAGGATAATTAAAGCTAAAATTTAAACTTTTATATTAAAAAATATAAGTAAAGCCATGTACATTATTGACTATCTTCATGATTCAAATATTTTATTTAATTGATTTTTAGATCTGTATAATTGGATGTAAAGTTTCTTAGAAGCTATCACTTCTACACAATTTTTTGATAAAAATAGACCAATTTTTTTAAAATTAAATTTTTGTACTTCCATGACATATCCATTGGACCACAAGGTATGATTTCTAGTAACATTCATGTGAAAGCTAATATAACATACCAAGCAAAAAAAAATTTTATATTTTAATATAAATAACAATTGTTGTTTGAATGAGAATGAATGTTGGTGAAGGGAACAAACACACATGTGCCACCTAATTTACAACGAAAACTTTAGTGGCAATTATTCTCCATAATGCGAATGTCGCATGTTGGCGACCCCGAAATTGGTGAATATTTTTCACATATTGGATTGAACCTATCACCTGACATTTATTAATATTGGGTCCAAAGCCTGGGCCCATCGCCCATCGGTTTTTTTAAACTTTCTATTTCTTTCACATTATTGCTAATGCAATATAAATTTTGGCCCCCTTAAATTTAAAACATTTTCCTATAATTTCTAAGTGACCCAAAATTGATGACCTATATTCACCTGGCATTTTATGGATGCTTGTCTCTAACAACATAATTTAGCCAACGTTATTAATCATGCGAAGGTATTGGGCGACACATAATCACCTCGGAAATAACAAAAGATGTGTTATAATTACGCGGGCTTCACCAAATATTTGTATACCTTATACCTCCTTCCGCATTCATCAAATAAGGATTAGTATAAAACATTATGATATCTCTATGAAATCTCTATATTTGATCGCTAGCAAAGTTTCAAACATTTTAGACTATTGAGTGCAACTGTATACGTCATTGGTGAGTCGCGACTGCATTGCTGCATTTTAATTTGAGGCAAAGGTAAGTGATACTTATTTTATGAATCTACGATTTTGAGTTCATTTACATTATTTTGGAATAAGTTTGCAAAAATGGGGTTTCTTTTCTCTTTCGGCCTGAAATACACTACACGTCATTGATTTGTGCTCATCCAATGGTCGCTGGCACTTTCGCACTATCGCGGGTCCCATTAACTTTTGGCTTGTCATTTTATGTCACTAGGACATGTGAGAATGTCACTTAATCATTTTAAATTACAACTTCAACTTATTAGTTATTACATTTAATAAATGTTATGAAATGTTTAGTTTTACAGTGTAGTCTGATTTAGATTTTAATTCAATTATTTCTATCTTATAATCACACATAAATATGACACATTGGCAAATTAAAAATAGAAACTTTCTCTGGACTGATAAAGAAACTTAATCATTTTAAAAATTCAGAATCTCAGTCTTCAGATTTAAAAATGGAAGTACTAATCCATCGCTTAAGCATATACTTAAATGTCTAATACACAGGTAAAGCAACTAATTAAAATATTATAATCACGGAGAAGTCTAAGAATCAATGTTTGTTACCATAAAAAGAAAATTGAAACGAACTTGGAAAATTTTTATTATTTTTTTTCTTCATAAAATTACATCGTACAGTAAAAACAGAAACCTACTAGGCAACTTCTTATCAGTATAAAAACAAGTGAAACTTTGCATGTCCATTGTCAAAAGACTAGGGTAACGGGAATGAGTAAACTAGGGAATCATGAATCTTCATCTTCCCTTTTGTCTGAGTAGAATTTTCCTGAGAGGATAATCTCTAAGAATTTGTCAAGCCATGTGTAGTCCGACTCGTCGAATTCATCAAGGTAAAAATATTTCCAGAAAAAATCCCTCCCAAGCCGTGCCCATTTCTTGTGTCATGTTAGTTACTTGTCATTGAGGTTGAACAAAAAGGGTAGTCTGGTGGTTAGTTTAGGGTAATATCTAACAACACACATGCCATGAAGTAACAAAAATATAATTACACCCCCCAGCCTCTGTATACATTCTAGGTCATCTAATGCCCCCAAATAACAACATATACAAGCACAAGAAAACCATATAGATGCATAGAAAACAAAACGTCCTAAAGGACTGAAAAGTGAAATTTGGGTATATAAACATATGTAGCTAACTCATCACAATCCCCATTTAAATTCATAACATAACTTGAAATAATATTTACAGTCATTTGCATTAACTATTTGAAATTGTCTCCCATAGATAAATATTCCAATCAATATGACCATTAATTCAATCACAAATTTTAATCCAATGAATGACCAATTCCACCTAAAGAGATTCAAATTCCCCTAAACATGCAAAGGTTGATGACAACTCTCAAGTCAATCCCTAATTTAACTCAACTTGAAAATTGAAAGTAAATCCAAATTAATTAAATAAAATATGCTTTATTGCCACAACTCAACTTTGACTCCTAATTACAAGTTGAGATATTTCAATTTGAAAATACTTTTT
>MU224574.1:178866-235621 GCA_018584345.1 Thuja plicata | reverse complement strand
TTCCCTTTTATATGAAATTAGGGCACAATCTTCTAAGGAGGCCTACATAGGAGGATTAAATTTCCATTAAATCCTTTACCCCTAGGAGAGGACCTATATTAAATATAATTTAGGAATCAACGCTTCAAAACCCAAAACAACTGACCCAGAAGTGGGAAATACTTTTTGCAATGGTCGACCTCTAAAAACTATGAGACCCCGGGATCTAAACCCTGGGTTAAGGTCGAGGTCAACCTTGACCTAGGTCAGGGTTGAGGTTGACCTTGACCTAGGTCAAGGTTGAGGTTGACATAGACCTAAAAGGTCGACCTTGACCCTGAAGCCCAGAATCACCACTTTGTAGTTCAGAATGTAGAAATCAGGCTAAAAAGGAGTGGAAAGAGGGACAAAACATGGGGGAAGCTATGTCAAGATCAAGAACCCATTCAAGGCACTTTCCATGACCCCAAACCACTTACTCGAAAAGCTAAACACATCTACAATGGAAGTACTTCCATTTTATGACTATACAATTTGTTGTCTACATTGTTGTATGGGTGGTTAGAGCTGTGAAACTTCCTATTCCTTACCATCACCTCCCTAATAGAGCTATGTCCTTGTCTTTGGTCATGTGCCTTGAAAATTTTGAAAAACATAATGATATGTGGATTGTTGTGGTTCCTTGGTGAGACTCCCAATCATGTTTTTCATGTATGAGACTCTGTTTTACTGTTCACAGCTGTACCAGATCCATCAAACCTTTTAGTGTCAGTTGCTAGGCTT
This sequence comes from Thuja plicata, assembly GCA_018584345.1. Taxonomy (NCBI): domain Eukaryota; kingdom Viridiplantae; phylum Streptophyta; class Pinopsida; order Cupressales; family Cupressaceae; genus Thuja; species Thuja plicata. The sequence continues at coordinate 234,859 of MU224574.1, read as the reverse complement.
CTTAGACAAGTTTCAGCGTGTTCTTCGTGTCAGGAAGAACCCCGGGGGAGCTAACCACTTTGTGGTTGGGTAGATAAAAGCACCTGAGCCACACTCCCATCTCATGATAGCAGATTGACGCATGTCAGATGGCTAAGGAGACATGGAAATATAGATGGATAGAGGTCCAAGGTATATTCTTTTCATATTTGATCTATGTACTAATTTTCATATCTTAATATCTTTGATACATCTATGTACTGAGATGTGTTGATGTATGGCGTGTAGGTCGACATCAAAATCACACTGTGTATATCTCTTAAAGGAAAAAATTATTATTTTGTACTTGTACTTGATTGAAGGTTTGACATGTTGGTCAACTATTCCTTATTGTAATCGACATAAAAATTTATGGTCATGTGATGATCTAGACATGTACCTATTAAGAAGTCTGAATTGTTTAAATTACTCTTGTGATATTTGAGTATTTTGACGTGTAGGTCGAAACCATGTATTAAAACTCTTTTCATTATGATAATTTTTATGTTTGATTAGTCTATGTGTATCTTCGACCTTGTTATCTTTTGACTTTCCACAATTTATGTTTTATATGTGATCTGGCATTTTGTGGGAAAATGAGGTCTTTACATGTGGTATCAGAGCTAGTGTTTAACTCTAGGGATTTGGCCTACTGCTTGCTAAAGTTGCATATTTTTGTGTGGGTGCAGGACCTAATCTATCACCATGATCAATAGGAACAATAAGGCCGGATCTAGCAATGGTCAGATGGACCTTCTCAATCACAGACTCGATCAGATATTCGCTCTTCTGACCCAACAAGGGGATCTCCTGCAACACCAGGGTTCGCGTATGGATCACCTTGAGAATGATATGAGGGGTAGGTGGGATGAGAACCGTCTGAATGAGGAGCAAATGAAATTAGAAGAGGATATGAGGATGGAGGAGGAATGGAAAAGAGAAGCTGATCTCAGGGCTACAGAGGTAGCCGAAAATAGGGGCAAGATAGCTGAGGAGCTCAACAAAGACCTAAAAAAGGTCACACCTCCTACTTTTAGTGGAAAGGCCCTTGGGGATGATGCTGAGGCATGGATCATTTCCTTGGAGAAATAATTTCATGTCCAAAATGTCTCTAGTCAATATAGGGCAATGTGGGCTACTTTTCAACTAACAGGTGAAGCTGCCACTTGGTGGGAGAATGTGATGGCAGAAAATAAACTTCATCAAGGAGAGATACCATGGGAGGAATTCTTACAGTTATCCTACATGAGGTGGTTACCTCAGTTATTCTTTGACTGGAAGGTGGAAGATTTTTAGAATTTGATTTAGGGAGTCCTGACAGTTATGCAATATCATGAGAGATTCTGTCATTTAGTGAAGTATATTCCCCAGTACCAACATGATGAACGATTCAGAACTCACAAGTTCATAACAGAGTTATGTACAAAGATGGGTTCCTAAGTTGAAATACATGAGCCAGAAACCATGGATTTTGCACTGAGAAAGGCTCTTAGGTAGGAACAGAGGTTACAGAGTTTGTCCAAGGTGAACAGTAATCAGAAATCCAATAATAATCAGGGTTTCAAAAGGAAATATCAGGATAATAAATAACATAATGAGAGACGCCAGCAAATCGGGAATATGAAGGGAAAGGGACAAGGAAATTTAGGAAGGAATTCCTACAGGAACTCTTAGAAGTAGAACAAAAATAAGGGAAATAATAGGGATTCCAACAGGTATAGAAATAGGAGGGACAAACTAGAGGGAAAACAGGGACCCCGAGATGGGTGTTTTGTCCGCGGAGGTGATCATTTTTCTGCTAGATGTCCACAATGTTTAGATCATATAGGATTTCAAGTACAACATCACATTCATGTAGCTATTGATCACAGGCGGGATGATTTTTAGGCTACCCCTATCTAGATGACTAGTAAGATTTTTGGTTAGAATGTTTCAATTTTAATAGATATAGGAGCTATTGAATGCTTTGTAGATCCTAAATTTGTACCTAGGCTTTCTGTTAGAGTAGGATTTATGGCTGAACCTTTGATTGTAGAATATGGTAGTAGGATAGAGTGTTGGGTAGAGTAGTGTTTATCATGCAGTGAGTTGGAACTTCCTAGTTTTCTCATGCAAGTCAATCTTTATGTTGCCCCTTTGGGATCATATGATGTTATATTAGGCATCAAATAGCTAACTAAGCATAAGGAAATTGTATATTGTAGAGACAAGTCAGTTGTATGTTTTGATGATGAGGGAAGATCGACAGTAATAAGAGGTGTGAAATGACCTATGGAACTTAGGTAGATTTTTTCTATGCAGTTAAAAAGGGAAAATATGAAGGGATGTATGTTATATGTAGCTCATGTCAAGGACATTGACACAACTCCTAGTGAGAATGATTCTCCCTTATTACAGGAATTCTGGGATGTATTTCTAGAAGAACTGCCTGAACTACCTCCAAAGAGAGAATTTGATTTCTCCATCGATTTGATTCCTTGAACTGAGCCACAATCTAAGGATTTGTAAAGAATGGCTACTACTAAGATGTATGAACTAAAGGTTCAGCTCCAAGAACTTTTGGACATGGGATTTATACACCCTAGCGTATCATCATGGGGAGCCCCGGTGATCTTTGTTAAGAAGAAGGATGGCACTTTGCGACTGTGTGTTGATTAAAAAATGCTCAATAAAGTGACCATCAGGAATAGGTATCCCCTTCCACAAATAGAGGAGCTATTTGACCAAATGAAAGGTGCAACTGTGTTTTCTAAGATCAATTTGAGATCTAGATATCACCAGCTCCAGATTAAGGATGAGGACATATCAAAAATTGCTTTCAGGACACGGTATGGGCATTATGAGTTTGTTGTTCTACCTTTTGGATTAATGAATGCTCCTGCCACTTTCATGAACCTGATAATAGTGTTTTTAGAGACTATTTGGATAAGTTTGTGGAGATTTTTATAAATGACATCCTAATTTACTCTAAGAGCATGGATGAACATGAATAACACCTGCGTATAGTCTTACAGTATCTGAGAGATAGGAAATTATATGGTAAGCTGTCAAAGTGTTCATTTAATCAGAAATAGATTCATTATCTAGGGCATATAATATCTACAGATGGAATTGCAGTAGATATTTCCAAGATTAATGCTATACTTGAATGGCCTACCCCTAGCAATGTGAGTGAAGTTTTAAGTTTAATGGGGTTGGCTGGTTACTACAGGAAATTTGTTGAGGGTTTTTCAAAAATTGCTACTCCCATTACATCCCTACAGATAAAATGGAAATGATATAAGTGGACAGAGACATGTGAGAAAGATTCTTAGTTATTGAAATAGAAGCTCATGTATGCTCCCATTTTAGTTGTACCTGACCCTAATGGACAGTTCACTATGATTACAGATGCTTCATGTGAGGGTTTGGGTGGTGTGCTAATGCAAGTTGAGAGAGTAGTGGATTATGATTCATGAAAGTTGAAACAACATGAGGTTAATTATGCTCCACATGATTTAGAATTGCTTTCTAGTGTACATGATTTACAAATGTGGAGACATTACCTGTTGGGTAAGCCTTTTGAGCTAAAGAGAGACCATATGGACCTGAGATATATTTTCACACAACCCAATCTCAATGCCAGGAAGAGACATTGGTTATAGTTTCTAAGCGAGTATGATTTTGGCATTGAATATATTAAAGGGAAAGAGAACAGAGTAACAAATGTTCTTAGTAGGCAAAGGCACATTTCTTCCATTTCTACCTCTAGGACATGCCTGAGAGAGCAAGTGTTGCTTAATATTCAAGGAGATGACCATTATGAGTTGTTCAAATCAACTTTAGAGAATGATCCATCTGATTACCATTTTGACAGAATAGTTTTGAGGATGATTGTATTTTGAGATACCAGAATAGGATGTACATTCCCGACCAAGTAGGTTTGAGGAAAGTGGTACTTGAGGAGATGCATTGCACTCTAATTTCAGGTCACCCAGGGGTAAATAAGATGATTTCTGATTTGAGGCCATTGTATTTTTGGCCAAGGCTTAAGTGTGATGTGACAGCTTACATAGCCCAGTGTTTGGAATGCCAGTTAGTCAAGGCTGAGCATGTCAACCCAGCAGGATTATTGTACCCACATAATATTCTAAAATATATTTATGGAAAGTCATTAGTATGGACTTCATACAAGGATTACCCATGACCAGACAGAGGCATAATGTCATTTTGGTTGTAGTTGACAAAATAACCAAAGTGGCTCATTTTATTCTAGGAAGCTTGAAAGATGGATCCTTGGCTTTGGCCAAGAAGTTTGTGCACAAGATTTTCTGACTTCATGGTGTGTCAGAGACTATTATATCTGATAGAGACACTCGAATGACATCAAGGTTCTAGAAAAACTTGAATGCTTCCTTGGGTACATGTCTCAATTTCAGCACACCCTACCATCCTTAGACGGATGGGCAAACAAAAAGAGTAAATCAAGTGGTTGAGGATTTGCTTTGAATTTACTAGATGAATCAATAGTACAAGTGGGAAGAGTATCTCCCCTTGGTAGAGTTTGCATACAATAACTCTTACCATGCTTCTCTAGGTATGGCACCATTTGAGGCACTTTATGGGCGTAAGTGTCATGTTCCTATCAATTGGGACAAGATTGAGGACAGGATTGTGATTGGTCCTGATATGTTGCGAGAGATGGAAGAATAGAAGGATTTGATCTGAGATAGGCTGAAAGAAGTAGCGGATTGATAGAAGAGCTATGCGGACAAGAACCGCATGTTTAGATAGTTCCAAGCCAGGGACAAGGTGTTCTTGCGTGTGCGGCCCCATAAGAGTTCCATATCTTTTGGAAAGGCTTTGAAACTTGCACCGCGATATGTGGGGCCCTTTGATGTGTTGGAAGTCATCAATCCAGTTGCATATCGACTTTCTCTACCACCTGCTTTGGCCCAAATTTATAATGTTTTTCATGTTTGATCACTGAAACCTTATCACCCAGATTCTTCACATATTTTGGATTGGCATGCTTTGCAGGTTAAGGAACTAGGGGTAGTGCAGGTGGAGCCTACCCGGCTCGTTGATCAGCATACTTTCCGAGAGTGCAACAGAGATGTTTGCAATATAAGGTCTAGTGGGACCAATTCTCTGTTGAGAGTGCCACTTAGGAGGATGCAGAGGATATGCATTGATCATTTTCTCATTTCTTCTCATAGACTTCTTTGTTGATTCACTATGATGTATACATTTTATATGTGGTGTGTTTCTTTCTAGTATATTTTGATGTGACATCAGGTCAATGTCTTCTCCTAGTTGGGAGGGATGTCACGACTTGACCTTTGAGACTCTTTGATTTCAGACTTGTCATGCGACTTTTGACTATGGTTGACCTAGTCGCTATGATTCGACTACATCATTTTTGTTATGTTCTAGATTAGACCTACTTGTCAATGCTTTGTTATTGGTAATGGTGACTTTTAATTAAGTTATGATGGTGATTATTGTGATGATGTTAAGTTATGGTGTGAAATAGATGCTTAAATTTTATTATTATTGTTACATTACATAAAAGTGGAATTATGATATAATTGCAATAAATGTGTTGATTTATGGATTATGGCGTTTAAAGGAAATATTTTGAAATTTTTGATTAATGATTAATCACATACTGATATAGTGTTTTGGTTTCCAATGTGTCTGTATGGATGCAAGATGAAGGCGACAGTGTGGTTGAGGTAGAGAAGGCTAGCTCTCAATTCTGGAGGGTACAGATGGACTGGTCTACGCACACACCACTTAGAGTTATTATGTATTCATGATATTGCTTCATTTTTATTCATTTACTTCTTTTGTACTTCTATGTGAATGATGTGAATGTACATAAAATAAATGATTATTTTATCCATGTGTGCACATGTTATAGCCACATTCTTCGTGTATGGTGTTTTGAAAATGATATGTATTTTTATATTATTAGATTAGAAGGATGTTGGGGTTATTTCTGAAAATATCTTCGAGATGGTTGGAATAAGGGAGTGGAGGAGGAAAGGCTATTAAAGAGGCCATACTCCTTAATCTTGGGATGCGCTCTCTTTCTCCCTCTCTCTCTCTCTTGTGCATGGTTATGGTCCTCGTTTTTCTTGTTTTTTGAAATACGGTGGGGAAAGACTGGAAAAAGTGCAAGAGGAGGCAATTTCACTCAACACTGGAAACCACTAGATAGTGGCGGTCTACTTCTTACTCCAGATTTTTCTTCTTTATCTTCTGAATATCATTCAAAATTGTAGTTCTTAAGAGTTTTTGTTCAATGCTTAAAGACGCCTATGGATTACGGTGCATATAGTGTATTGTGGGTGGAAATTATGCCAGTGTGTGATTCTTGATTTTTTTTTGTTTTTCCTTACTCAATTTTACTTCTTGTCTGGGTTCTGATGCATCAGTGCGTTTGCTTCTTTTGGGCATTGAATAGTTAGCTAACGTTGGAAGCTGCATTTTCTTAATGGGATAGTGTCACTTCTGTCCCACAGCCACGATAACCCCTTAGACTATATTATAGCGTAAGACTTACTGCTAGTGTAGAGGTTTTTCCTTCTTGTTTTCCCTTTCTCGAGCCACTGACATCTTGTCCATTCTTGGTTGACTCCTCTCTCGCATTGAGTGATGTGTTAGTTATCATGTCCCCCTTGTTGATAGTGCAGCATTTTATCGCTGTAAAGTTTATTGTCTGCATTGTTGTATGGGTGGTTAGAGCTGTGAAACTTCTTATTCCCTACCTTATAGTGTACGCGCTGGTGATTTATCTTACCATCACCTCCCTAACAGAGTTGTGTCCTTGTCTCTGGTCATGCCTCAAAAACGTTGGACAACGTAATGATATGTGGATTATTGTGGTTCCTTGGTGAGACTCCCAATCACATTTGTCAAGTATGAGACTGGGTTTTACCTGTGTTATCCAAGAACTAGTTGTTATACAGTGTCAACACCAAATTTCTTTTTAAATTTTAACTGTACAGAATATTATTTAGTAGTTTTTTATTATTCGCTTGATGATTTAGTTAATGGAATAAAACCTGTTAATCTTCTAGGAAAATATTGTAAATCCCATCACTCCACTGAGAATCACCAATGCATGACTATGCTATTTATGTTGTTTTGATGGCCATATGGTTAATGATGTGGCCATATGAGTCCACGTCATTCAACGCCATAGCTTAGCTAGCTTTAGGAATAGAAATACATGTTCATAACAACTTCCTGTTTTGTTTGATTCATGGGGGGTATCGATTGATGGTTTTGGAAGTTTACTCAAAAATTGTGAATTCTTATATTGGAACACAGTAGCTTGATGTACTTTTCTGCTGTTATAAATTCTGTATATTTAGAAGACAATTCTTGGTGTCGGGAAGCAAACAGTGTAACTACCATTTTCGTGTTTTAAATAAACAACATGTGTGACTTAGACGCCATTAAATGTATTTTCTCAGTAATAGTTAATGTGACATTATAATTAAATTTTAGAGTATACATTTAGCGGATTATTGATAAATTAAGATGTTAAAAGGAATATTGATGAATCAAGAAATTTTCTTCCATACTAGCTGTATATATATTGTGTTTTCTTTAAGGGAGGGTGCTGAATGTGGAACCTCAGGGGAGGATAGATATGTGTTATGTATGTATATACATTTGTCTACCAATAGAAATGTGGTACTAAACTGCTTTGGCCAAGGCGTGATTGCATATGTAATTTTCTTATATGTTGATAGATATGTTCACGGCTGCACTAGATCCATCCGACCTTTTAGTGCTGGTTTCTAGGCTTCTCAGGCAAGGGTCAGCGTGTTCTTCATGTCAGGAAGAACCACGGGGGAGCTAACCACTCCATGGTTGGGCAGATAAAAGCGCTTGAGCCAGACTCTCATCTCGTGATAGCGGATTGACGCATGTCAGACGGCTAAGGAGACAGGGATATACAGATGGACAAAGGTCCATGGTATATTCTTTTTGTATTTGTTTTATGTACTAATTTTCATATCTTAATATCTTTGATACATATATGTACTGAGATGTGTTGATGTCTGGCGTGCAGGTCAACATCCAAATCACACTGTCTATGTCTCTTAAAGGAATAAATTATTCTTTTGTACTTGTACTTGATTGAAGGTTCGACATGTTGATTGACTATTCCTTATTGTAATCGACATAATATTTTATGGTCATGTGATGATCTAGACATGCAGCTGCTAAGATGTCTGAATTGTTTAAATTACTCTTGTGATATTTGAGTATTTCGACGTGTAGGTCGAAACCATGTATTAAAAATCTTTTGATTATGATTATTTGATGGTTGATTAGTCTACGTGTATTTTTTACCTTGTTATCTTTTGACTTTCCACAATTTATGTTTTATATGTGATCTGGCATTTTGTGGGAAAATGCGGTCTTTACATCTTTGTGCTTGAATCATACTTCTCCACAAGTAATTTCATCAATTCAACATTAACAAAGACATTAGGCACTACTAACCCCTATTTCTGTCTCCTAGGGTTGCAAATTGACTAGTCCCTATACATTTTTCTATAAGGATATCTAAACATGTCAAACCCCTTGCTGGAGTCGATGTATCTCCCAAATGCCTTTCTTTGCGTTCGAATTTCATAGCTCTAGGGTTTAATTACATACTTCATTTTGATTTTGGTCCAGAAGCAAGGCATTGGTCAATTAGATCCTGGTTAGCATTACTAGAATAACTTCTTTGTCTCTTAGTTTAGGCTTCTTAGATGTACTTTGATAATACTAAAATTTTTACGAACTAGATAGTAATACAGCCCCCGCTCCCCCTTTTTTTTTGTCTGCAGCTCAAACAAACACTTGAACTAGACAAAACCCTAGGATACACCCCACTAATTCAATTGAGAAAAAATCACAACACTTCAAATTTAGGCATTTGCTCAAAAATGGCAGTTCATCTTCTGAAGCTAAGAAATATCAAATTCCTTCACCATAGAGCACCTCTACAACTTCTATTTCATCCTCTCCAACTTCTATTGTTCAAAAATGTTCTCCCGTGCAATACGATCAGCCCTAGAGCCATTGATTCTTTTAAATTTTAACCATCAATTTACCGAATCAATGACCATAGACACTAACTTGAATTGTCTCCCAATGTGAGAACCTTCATGAATTGTATTCAACATGTTGAAGAGACACAAAACTACCCTCGTTGATATAGTAATGTCCTTTTGATAAGCCTGCTTTCATTTCATTTGCCGCCAGTTGGATCCCATGTTATCTTATGTTTCATAACTATGTTGAAAAAATATGAAAATTGTCTCATCGATATACAACAGTCTCCTGATCTATTAAGATGAAACTAAATTATTTGTCAAATAATATTATCATTTATTATAGTATTATATTCCTAAGATTTTTATCCATTAAAAATAATAATAAAATGAACTATGTCAAACCTTCAATATTATGTCCATCTACATTACCAGATAACCTATGAAGTAGCATGATGATACCTTTGGAAAATGTCACATAAATTTTTTGGTAATTGTGATTTCCCCTTCTTTAGAATCGCCCCAATGCCTAGAAATTGTATTCTAGCAAGAACATATATTCTTCGTGAGGCACTACTAAGCTGATGTTTTTTTGAGATTTGTAAATACATCTATCTTAGGTAGGTTGAGGAGAGTGAGAAAATATTCTCTATCAAATTAAAAATTCTCCTCTCAATATCTAAGGACTAAGGACTAAGAGCAATTTTCACCTTTGGATATCTAAGGAGCATGAAATGACAAACTTAAAATTCTTAGCTTTGGATAAGGATCAAGGACAATTTTAAAAGATCATTGATGATGAGACATTATCTTCAAAGGTGCATTTTTTCTCTAGCCTTGACCACACCTCATGTAGAGGTAGAAACATAATTAAAAAAATAAAATGGAATGTGTGTCATTTGATGTATAAAAGGTTTTTTATTGAATTGACATGAGCTACATGTGACTAAATTGAAATGGATTGTTAGACAAAAAATATTAAAATGTTATAAATTCCATTTCTTGCCTCATAATGAAATGATTTGAGGTGTTAAAATATTATGATCTTAATGAGAAGCTATGCCTTATTCACAACTTCTACAAACTAGTTGTCTTGTATGAGCTAAAAATGGGTTTCGACAAGTATACTAACTCACATTTAACAATGGAAAACTTTCTCAAGAAAGTAGAAACTAGTCACCAAGCCTCTTCAAATGTTAGACTCACAATAGCTTTACCATTTTCATTCGATATGGACAAGTGTATTAAATTCAAGTATTGCGAAGAGCTTCTAACCAGGGGATGCACAAATTGTTAAATAGAGTTCTAATTTCATAAAAGTAGATCTACATTATTGATTTTTTGAGATTGTGTTGGCGAAAAATGCAACCTACTCAATTTATTTATAATTACTAAATATATACATATAATCAAAGATTAAATTAAACTATATAAAAGAGTTAGAACTAATAAATAAAATATAATACTAAGGGTGAATGAAGATGATCTTCATTCTAAAATTAATGACATAAATAATAATGATGTGTAAATTAATTCTTAATTTTTAAAAATTGAATGACTTCAATACAGCTGAAAGATACAATTTTACTTTCTTAATTTAAAAGAAGGATACATTTCTCTAATAGACTATAAATGAAAATTTATTTTATATTTTTACATTGACATGATAATTTAAAAAACTTAAACATATACCAGTGTTTTTACCTAAGATTATTCAAAATCATAATAATAGCTTTTGTGAGAAAAATTGAAATCTTACCACCATAATTTAATATCCTATCATGCAATAGGCTATTTGCACAGGTTAATATATTTGTTTCTAAATAAAATTCGCTACTTAAACTTTGAATGCATGAATCTAATCTTTGGGGCCCAAGCTTATGCCACGTAGAACAAAATAAACAGAATATTTATTTAGACGCAAATATTAAATTGTTTGTTTATGTCCTCACTTATTGACAAATCACGCATAACTTTTCTAATGAAAGATGCAATACAGAAAATGGAGGAAATATGAGACATTGGAAATTCAATTTCTTTGAAGAAACCTTGTACGACGGTTTTCCTTATTGTTGTTTCTTCTCTGTTCAGAAACACAAGTTTTTATTTGCGGGGCTTCTCTGTAAAGAAAAGTGTACTTAAAAAAATTATGTGCTCAAATATATTATAAGAATGGAAGAGGAACAAAGAGACACTAATATGAGGAAAGGAACGGAATTTTTACAGTTCACCATACCATCCATGTAGATTAAATTGAAGTAAAAGCTGAAATGGAAGAGATTGTGCGAGAACAAAGGAAACCCCTTCAAAAGAAAATGAAAAAGGAAAATATTATGCGGATTACCTACAGAAATTGCTTTTATGAGGCGGTGCATGAGCATGTCTCCTTGGCGTCTGAGAACTCTCGTCTCCTCGCCTTATTCCCGACTGGGAGAATTCAAAGACGACCCGTAAATGGACAGATTTGACCAATGCCTTGTGACCAAGGATGCAGTTCAACCTACATCAAGCTGTGTAATGCAGTGAGTGACGAGTAGTGAGCGGCGTTAAGCATGCAGTGATTGGCTGTTCCACCAATGATTGAATGCTTAACACCTCTCACTACTCGCCACTTCTTTTAAGCTGAGAAGAGAATGTCAGATTGGATCTATAATATAATACGTCATTTTTCCATCAACAAACAACTTCTGTGCTTCCTTTTATACTGAATGAAACATCTTACCAAAAATAAATCATTTTAATCACCCTTTTAGATGGAAAAATGGCATATCATATTATTGATCATGGTCACAAGACATTGGCTATGGGGAAGCACTGGCCATCCTCCAATTCTTTCAGTCGCAATAAGGCGAGGAGAGAAGCGTTTCTTGCCCCTCAGGAATCAGGTTTATACCCCGTACTCGTTAAAGCTTTTATAGTGCCTGCAGACCTTGTGAGCTTAACAATCTGCTAAAACCCGTTTCACAATTGAAACGAGAGTAACACCTTGCTAAGTATGGACTCCGGGTTTGCCATTCTTCCACTAGATGAAATCGCTCTGCCACAATCTCTTCCGTCTTTCTTGCCAATAAATCTTAATAATGATACCCAGTCTCTTTCCCCACATGAATGGGCCATAGAATTTGCTTTATTCCTGCACAATCTTTTTCTTTTTTCTCTCTTTTCCTTATGGGGGATTTCCTTTATTCCGCGTGATCTTCTACTTTTTCTTTCTCTTCTTTCAATTTCCTTTATTCCGCGTGATCTTCTACTTTTCCTTTCTCTTCTTTCAATTTCCTTTATTCCCACGCCATCTCGTTCGCTTTTGCTTTATTTTTCATTGTAAATTTTTAATTTATTCACATCTTCCATGTCACTCTTTCTTTTTTATTCCCATCCCTATGTTTTTCTATATTAAAAAGCCACTCTCAAAAGATGCTAACAAAGAAATTGAATTTCCAAATTGTCGTCATTGTATTTCAATTTTATATTTGTTAAAGATATTCTTACTACTTTTTCAGGTATTCTTTACTATTTTAATCTAAGGTTTGATTTTTCTTTTTTCATATTTTTATTTATTAAAGATATCTATAATACATTCTTCATTTATTATTTTAATCTTAGATTTTCTATACAATTAGAAATGACAATATGATTTACAAAACAAATGACAATCATAAGTTCTAATGTTTAAATCATATAGATTTGAGGTTGTACATGTTGAACTATGGTTGTCATGTTGAAAGTCAATATTGTATATAACGGATTTAGATTTTGCAAATAGCCTTTGCAAGTTTTTTAAAATATTTTTAGATTCCAAGTTTGCACTAACCTACAGAAGTTTCTAAGTGAGCAAGTATTCATTTTGATCTGACTAAAAGATGAAAAAGTTATTTGGAAAATATAATTTAGAATCAATGATGAACTCTCTTAGAGCATGAAGATGGCCATAATTATTTTTTAACTTGACTATAAGGCAAAGGATTCTATTTTTAAAAAGCATGTGCTTATTTGTAAATCCATGGCCCGGTTATATTGAATATGAAATTGCTAAAAGATTGTACTCATATAGCCTACTTAATTGAGGAAGACAGGTATATAACATTAACTACCAATATATTTTCTCCCTAGCCTAAATCTAATAATACTTTGAAAGAATAAAAAATTATGATAAAATGTTAAAAAAATAATTCAACAAGGTAATCAAGCGCTTCAATCCAATAGTAATAATGTTGATGTCTTCAAAATGGTTTTTAAGAAAAGTAAAATTTAATTCACTCCAAATCTTTAAAAAATATTATAGAAATAAAATAAAATTTCTATTTAAGGAGAAATTTCCACCATATTTCAAGACGAACAGGATGTATACCAAGTATAAATGACAGTAAATCAAGGTAATGATGAAATTATGCAAAATTAACGATGTTAAAGAAAACTATATAGTATTTCTTATTTTACTTACATGGTTGCTACTATAGAAATTATACACCATGCATCTTTGGCATAATGAAAGTTTATTGCTTCTATCCAAAACCCTCTTTTAATTCATAAAAACTCTCAAACTCTTAAAGATAACTTTCTAGCAATTCTACGAAATTCTTAAGATGTCTCTAGCGTGCTCTCGCTCATTGCATTTTCAGGTCACATATTGGCTATAATTATAGAAGTATTGGCAATCCTCCAATCCTTTCAATTGATAATAAGGCAAAGAGACAATAGTTCCTGGCCCCCATGGAAGCATGTTCATGCCATGGCTCATAAAATATTTTATAGTGGTTGTATACTGTAGAGTCAAAAATTGTATACCCCTATTTTCAATTTAGGCCAGACCTTTGTAACCACTTTAGTGTCCATTCCCCTAGAATTTGGGTAAGTCCATTTGAGCCCCTACATCATCATTTTTCCTCTCAATATGCTCAAAATCCTTCTCAAAAGCTATCCTCTAATGTCGACTTTACATTATCTGGATGTTTCTTTTGCCACATGTCATTTTTTTATCATAATTTATTTGGACACTAGTGCGCCACATGGACATTTGTGCACTGTGCATTCGTCCATTGACATCCCAATGTTCAAATAATGATCCTACCCATTTTTCCACTTGTTGCCTCTCTTGTTCGATGGAAACGATACATAATCTTCTAGAACACTCTGGGAGCCTCTTCTTCCCTCTTATTTCTTTTAAATGAAGGCCTTTGCTCATTCAAGGCTCTCTCTCTCTCTCTGGAAAAATCTCTCTACCTTCTCTCTTGGTGGCTCTTAGGTTTCACTTACAAAAATGCAATTGTCTTGCTCTCTCATTTTTCTACAACAATCTATTATTAGATGCAATGCTTCTTGCAATAATAGCTCCAGCTCTCTTTGGTGTAGGGCACCTCCTGAAGTTCCTATTTCTTGTTTAAGTTGTTTTTAATAAGGTGAATCCTTTGGATCACCCTAGTGTGTGCATGTGTGGGTCTATTGTGTAAGGTGAAGGACCCTAAGGTAATTTATTAACCTATGGGTTCCTTAAACCATGTTAGACCATGTTAGTCTCTTTTGCTGATTTTAGACTTTAGTTAGAAGTTTATGTTTTGAGACCTTAGGATATGGTATTGGCATATTTTGGACCTCTCCCACATCCTTGGAGGTTGGTAGTGTTGGCACTTTGCCCAAAATAGAAACTTTGACAAATGTTGCCAAAAAGTTGTCTTTTTGCAAAATGTTGCATGAGCAACTATTGCAAAATATTGCTCGAAGAATGACAACTCAAATGGAAATGAACACACCAACTTCTTGGAGCATATGTAATGCCAATATGATGGTATTAGATGTTCTTATTCCTTCTAGGAAGGTTAGAGTTTACTGTGTACAGAGCTTGATATTCAGTGAAGGAAATAGAATAGTTTTTTGAGTTATTGGGACAATGTACGGCTTGGTAAAGATTCATCTTCTGGATCTAATTGCAGAACTTTGTGATGCTTTGAGTTACTTCAACATTTCAGTTGGTTTGATTTTTTTTTGTAAAGTTTCATAGGAGTTAGAGATTTTATTTACTCTCTGTCTGAGAATTCATAGTTTACTGGGTCTACTCCAAAGATGTGATCCTAACTTGGGATTTAACTAGTGGATCTGCTCAGCCACTTGGGAAATACAAGTTAGGATCATGTTCTTTGAGATTCCTAAATCTCACAAGCTCAGTGTTGGTTCTATATTTTTGGGACAAAGCCCTAGGCTAATTATCTCTATGTAATTAGCTTAGTTCTTTAGTACAGTCACATGCATGTGAACTAAATGATTGGGAGGATCAAACCAATGGTGGATCTAGACCATTTTGGGGTAGAGGAATCTATCTAAGCCCTTGTGTTCATTCTGTGAATCCATATTAGACCACTTGCTTAGTAATCCAAGCCTAACCTAGCTAATTAGGTTTGTAAGCTTCACAAGAGTTCAGTGGTACAGAAGTGGAGTGAGATTCTAAGGCTTTTGGAGGTTTCAAAAATACATAAAGGGTATCAAGAAACCTAATCAGATCAATTATATCCTTTTGCGTTTGAAAGTTATGCTCAAAAAACCCTCTGGATAGGGCTACAAGGAATCCTAGGCCAGTTAGTGTTTGGCCATCCTTGGGTATATAGAACTAAATCCATTGGTGGATTCTCTATTCTAGGGGTCTAAACAAAGTATTCCATCACTTATATTTGTTGGTCAAAACCTCTGGTGAAGATTTCTACTCTTAAGTTTGGGTTAGGGAAAGTGTCCCTAAAGAAGATATTGGAGAGATTGGTTTCTTGGCTTGGGAAGTCAAGTTGTGATAAGAGGAGTGATTTGGCTTCTTGGAAAAGTTAATACCCACCCTAGGAAGGCAAATGTGGATTTGGGGTATTTGAATCAGAGCTTTGAAGTGGTTACAAGGAATTGGAGCCTGTCTAGATCTTATTGCAGTGCACTCTACATTAGAGCCTGCTAAGACATTGGAAGAAGTAAAGAATGGGTGACAAACCAAAAGAATCTCAAGGATAGGAAGTTCCTACTAGAATCACTAATGTGGAATTGGCTAAATTGTCAAAGAACAAGTAGCCATGAATAAGAAGATGGAGGAGGAGATAAATAAGTTGAAGGACCTCCAAACAGAGGAGGGAGAAGATTATAAATAAGAAGAAGAAGACATAGAGAAAGATGAAACAAAGAACATACGTGAAGAGAAAGCCAAATTTCTTGAGGCCCCTGAGAGAGTTGCAAGGAAAGATCAGAAATCATAAATTCTCATTTTTTGCAGGAAAATGGAGCCTGAAGAATGCATGGATTAGATAGAAGCTTTGGAGAATTACTTTGAATGTGACAATGTCTCTGAAAATCAGAAGGTCAAGGTGGAAAAATCCAAGATGAAAGGCCCTGCCTTAAGTTGGTGGATTTTTCTACAAAATGAAAGATGGAGGAATTAAAGAACCCTATCTCAACATGGAAAAGGATGTTGGTAGAAGTCAAGAAACAATTTGTACTAGAAGACTATGATATCACCCTCTGTAAAAAGTTGCAAAATTTAAGGCAAAAAGACCTTGATGTGAGTGGGTACACTGAAGAGTTTCATAGAATGACCTTGAAGGCCAAAGTCCTCAAGAGTGAGAAACACAAGCTTGCAAGGTACCTAAATGGACTGAAATATAGTATTCAAGATGAAATGATTTTATTCAACCATGAACCAGTACATAAGTGTTTTCAAATGGAACTGAAAATTGAAGAAAAACATAAGATGAGAGGAGAACAAAATAACAAAGGTAGAGGAAGTAATTTTAGGGGTAGAGAGAGGTTCAATGGTAGAGGACCATTTCCAAGAGGTCAAGGAGAGTTTAGTAACCATGATTCAGAAGGAGAACACAATAATAGAGGCAAATTCAGAGGAAGGAAATCAAATAGTAGAGGGAGATTTGGTGGAGAGGACCTAGTGTCTTCACTGGGAAATGTTTTACTTGCAATCAAATTGGAAACCAGTCCTTTAGATACCCTAAGAAGAATGACACCAATAGACAAGGAGGGGATAGAAGAGTACAGTTCACCCAAGAAGATTATAGTCAAAGTGTATCCTCCTATCATTCTGCAACTTCAAGACCTGCAAATCCAGAACAAGGAGAATGCCTCATGATGTAAAGGACACTCCTAAAAATACCTTCTATTGTAGAACCACCTAAAGGAAGTCATTATTCAGGACAAGCCGCAAGGTGAATAAAAACATACATGCAAAGTTATAGTTGACTTTGGATCCATTGATAATATTGCGTCTAGGGAGTTAGTTACTAAGTTAAAGTTGCATGTAATCCCTCATCATTTCCCTTATAAAGCTTCTTGGTTGACAAAAGAGAAACACACCATCATCGATGAACAAGTTTGGATAGATTTCAAGATAGGGGAGTATATAGACAGAGTTCTTTGTGATATCACAGAGATGGATGCATGTCATTTGTTATTGGGTAGACTTTGGCAGTTTGATTTAGATGCCAAACATGATGGAAAGTCTAATGTCTATACTATAGTTAAGGATGGTGTTGATTATGCAATGAATCCACTCCCTGACTATGAGAAAGAAAAACATGTTACTAGCAGTGTCTTGCATGTAGGAGAGAAAGAATTCATGAAGGTACTAAAAGAAAGGGATACACCCTATTATGCATTAGTAGTGAGGCCCAAAAAGATACCAGTGAAGGAACCAAACATTAAGGCCCCTACTAGGTATGTAGGCCCCAAGGAGGTCAAAGCACCATTAGACCAGTATAATGGTATCATAGTTGAGAGTACACCAGAATATTTTCCACTTGAAAGAGAAGTGAGTCACTATATAGTCTTCATACTAGGGGCCACTCTTCCAAACAAAGTATCATACAAGATGACCCTGAACAAAACCAAGAGATAGCAAGGTAGATTGAGGAATTGATGTCAAAAGGTCTCATTAGGAAAAGTGTGAGTCCATGTGTTGTCCCTGTAGTCCTAGTAGCCAAGAAAGAAGGCACATGGAGATTATGTACGGACTCTAGGGAAATTAATAGGATAACCATCAGATACAAGTTTACTATGCCTAGAATAGAGGATTTGATGGAATTTTTAGGGGGTGCAAGGTATTATTCCAAGATAGATCTCAAAAGTGGTTACCATTAGATAAGAATCAGAGGTGGAGATGAATGGAAGACAACATTCAAGACCACATAAGGCCTCTATGAATGGCTTGTGATGCCTTCTGGTCTCTCAAATGCTCCAAGCACTTTTATGAGACTAATGAATGAAGTCTTGAAGCCTTTTCTTAATAAATTATTTGTTGTATACCTTGATGATATTTTGATCTTTAGCAGGAGCAGAGAAGATCACCTCAAGAATCTAGACATGGTAATGAGAAAAATCAATGAGGAATAGTTGAAGAAAAATATAGAGAAGTGTGTATTCCTTCAAGAAGAACTTGTGTTCTTAAGTTTTGTGATCTCCAAGAATAGTCTCAAGATGGATCTTTCCAAAGTTGAATCCATCCTCAATTGGCCACCTCCTACTACTCCCTCAAAGGTAAAGATTTTCTATGGTTTATGTAGCTTTTATAGGAAATTCATCAGAAAAATTAGTGGCATATCTGCTCCCATTAATACAAACCCTAGGAAGACAAATGTGGAGTTGAGGTGTTTGAATCAGAGCTTTGAAGTGGTTACAAGGACTTGGAGCCCATCTAGGTATTCTTGCAGTGCACTCTGCATCACTCTTGGATTTTTCAATCTTTCTAGTAACATCTTCCTAATCTCTCTTTTCTCTTTGAGCATTTTCAAATTTATCACATCTGTTGTCCATTATTTTATCTCATGTAATAGAGGGTTTCCTCCATCAAGCGGGGTTTATTTCTATTATGTTATCATTTATTTATCTTTTCTATGTTTCTATCTATCTAGTTGTTGTAAAGGTGGAAACATCAAAATAGGGACATGACTGAGGCAAGTCTCCAAGAAGCCCCAAACATTCTCTCTCTCTCTCTCTCTCTCTCTCTCTCTCTCTCTCTCTCTCTCTCTCTCTCTCTCTCTCTCTCTNCACACTCTCTCTCTCTCTCTCTCTCTCTCTCTCTCTCTCTCTCTCTCTCTCTCTCTCTCTCTCTCTCTCTCTCTTACATGTGTATAATTTTACTGGAATCATTCAACTGCATGAGGTTTTTATTATGTTTTATTTATTCATTTTTTAATCATTTCTATTATTTAATATCTTTTAAAGTGTTTCTCACTTTTGAGTTTTATAGGTTAACTAACGTGTAGACCTGGGTTTTCTCAACATTTTGACTAGTTTTTCTTGTGTTCTGTATAGGACTACAACGTATAGCATAGACATATGTGGGTTTTGTGTTGCAAAAAAATTCATGTTTTGCACTGGTGTTTGTGGGTGAGACACTCAGATTTGGACTGAAGACTCTCTGACATCTCGCCTCCCTATTTCTATAATTAAAATATTTCTTCTCCTTGTCTATAAATAAATATCTTCATCAGCTCATCTAGATTGGAGATATTTGAATGTATGTTGTGAACCTAGCTGTCAAGAAAATATAGTTTTCCTTTGGCAAGGTCATATTTACACCATTACATTTTGGTGAACCTGATGTGAACAATACTTATGTATCATTTTCATAAAACATTCTTTATCATCCCTTTAAGTTGTCCTACCTTAAAAAAAGAAGGAAAACTTAAATTTTTTCTTCTTCTAAGAAATTGATTACATCTTTGCTTTTTTATACTTCTTTCTTTTCAAATCTGCAATTGGTATCAGAGTGGGTTAGAGCCGCTGATTGAGAATCAAAAAAGATTTTTTTAAAAGCTATGGAAGATTTGAGAGTGCAGAAATGTTCTGGAAGGAATTTCAGGATATGGAAGATACAGACAAAATTGTTGCTGATCAAGCAAAGTCTCTCACTCCCAATAGAAGGGAAAACAAAGAAGATAAGCACAATGAGTAATGAAGATTGGGAATTGATGGATGAAAAATCAAAAGCAATAATTTTCCTCTCTTAAAATGATAATGTGTTGTAAAATGTTGCAAATTAAGAAATGAAAAAGGTTGTATGGGACAAGCTCACATTCACATATGCAATGGCATCCATAGAAAATAAAGTCTTCATCATGAAGAGGTTATACAAATTTAATATGAGGGAAGATGAGGCCATGACGAATCATCTAAACAAATTCAATACCTTGATTAGCCAAGTGGATTTAGTTGGCATGCAACAAGACGATGAAAACAAGGTTGTCCTATTGTTGTGGTCTCTTCCAAATAGCTGGGATGGAGTTGTAACTATTATTAGCACTACAACATCAAGCACAAAAAAGTTATCCTTTGATGGAGTTTCAGCGACTCTTCTCAGCGAAGACATGAGAAGGAAGAATATGGATTCTTCAACGAGTGAAGCTTTAACAATGGTGAGTACCGAAAATAGGGGAAGAAGCCATAATAGAGGCAGAAACAACAAAAAACAGAGGTCTAAATCTGTAAGAAGGTTGTAGTAAAGAGGTAGACAAAATGGTTGTTTGTTTTGTGGTCAAGCTGGTCATGTTAAGAAAGATTGTTGAAAATTAAAAAATACCCAAGAAATGGTTTTGGACAGAAAAGAAAACATAGTACATGACAAGGATGATGGTTTTTTATTACTTTCTACTAGTGACACAAAGGAAAAGTCTTGGGTTGTGGATTTCGGTGCTTTCTTTCATGCCACCTCTTGCATAGATTCTCTCACAAATTATCAAGAGGGTAAATTTGGAAGAGTTTATTCGGGTGATAATAATTCTTGTGAAATTATTGGAAAAGGTGATGTTATTTTTCCATTGGAAGGAGGCCAATGGCTGCTCAAAGATGTTTGTCATATTCGAAAGCTAAAGAGAAATCTGATTTCTCTTAGTCAGTTACATACACAAGGCTGACATACATTTTTTTTTGCGGATTCAGGGAAGGTAACCAAAGGTTCTATGGTGATTTTCAAAGGTATTAGAGTTGGTAGTTTGTATCTTTTAGAGTGTCCTTGTGAGGTGGGAGCTTCTATGACAGTCCTGGGAAGTGATGCAGCTCTTTGGCATAAAAGGTTAGGCCACATGAACAATAAAGGCCTTGAGGTGATGCTCGACCGTGATCAACTATCGGGCCTAAAATCTATAGATTTGGAGTTTTGCAAACATTGTCTTTGTGGAAAACAAAAATGAGTTAGCTTCTTCAAGAAGGAACATGACAAGAAGGCAACACCACTGGAGTTAGTCCACTCAGATGTCTTCAGACCTACAAACGTAACTTTTTATAGATGCGCAAACTATTTTGTTACTTTTCTTGATGACTGTACTTAAAAAGTTTGGATTTACATGATGTCTAGTAAATCTGAAGTGTTTTCAAAATTTAAAATTTTCAAAGAACTTGTTGAAAATCAAAGTGGTCATAAAATAAAATGTCTAAAGAAAAATAATGGGGGTGAATCTTCTCTTTAGAGTCTGATAATTTTTGTGTAGATCATGGTATTCAAAGAATCAAGGTTGTCCCATATACTCCCCAACAAAATGGGGCAGCAAAAAGACTAAATCGAACCATTCTTGAGAAAGCTAGATGTTTTCTTTCTAATGTTGGATTGGGCAAAGAATTTTGGGTGGAAGCATATAATACTGTAGTTTATTTAATCAATTGCAGTCTGTCATCTTGATTGGATTTTGGCCTTCCAGAAGAAGAATGGTTGGGCAAGAGAGTTTCCTATTCTCACTTTCGGGTGTTTGGTTGTCAAGCCTTTGTTCATGTTCCTAAAGGAGAAGAGGAGAAAACTAGATTCAAAATTGCAGTGATGTATATTTGTGGGCTATGGTGAAGATCAGTTTGGTTTTCATTTGTGGGATCCAATTGAGAAAAAATTGTGAGGAGTCGAGATGTAGTTTTTTAATGAAATAATGTTTCTAGCTTTGACAAAGGAAACACATGAAACAAAATTATATTTCTTTCTCTGATTTTTCCAATAATGACGTTAATTTATTTCACATCTCCTCTCACAACCAAAGCACAGTTCATCCTCCGCATATTAATATCACCCCAACCTCTTTTTTAGCCCCTTCTCCAATGACTTCTTCATTGTCTTCTAGCCATGGTCTAAGTTCTTGTAGTCATTATTTTCTTCAGTCTAATGCCAACAAATATGCACAAACAAGCTAGTCATTTTCTCCAGCACAATATACCATATTCTTTATTGGAAATAGACTTTGACATCGGCAGTGAAGGAAGGGATTACATTCCTTGTCATCACCAAGTCATTTCAATAGCCAAATATCTTTTGTCACCCTTTGTAGATAAACACGCATTCTCACCTTTGCCTCAACACAGTATGAAATTATCCTCTTCCATTGACAGTCTGATCCCAAATTTGGGAATGCAGCATACATTGTGCAGTCCCATACAAGATTCGGGAATGCAACCCATATCAACATGCGCAGTCCAAATCAATACTGTGACTCTAGTTCTTCCCTCCTGCATGGATTAAAGGTGTTTCCTCCTCCCAATACCACTCCTTTGTCAATTGATAAATATGAAGGAGGTTCTAGCTACGGGATAAGTGAAGAAAATAATAAGTTTGATGGGTAGAAACATTTACATAACAAAGAATAATAGTTAATTAATTAGAATTATGTTGCAAGCAACATAGATTTACAGTTGGAATAGATTATTGATTCAAATCCGAATCAAGGTTTGAGGAGATCTACTAGATAGAGGAAAATTCATTCCAAATTCTCTGATTATGAGTTGTTATTTGTTGAAGAGGCAAAGCCCAAATTTTTGATCTTTGAGCAAGATGAACTGGCCAATTATAAAGCCTCTTGTCTAAGCAATGATACAGATAAATGGATGACTGCTATGAATGAAGAAATGAGTTATTTGGAAGGTAACCAAACTTGGGATTTGGTCTCTCTACCACAAAATCATAAACCACTTAAGAATAAGTGGGTATATAAATTTAAAGACTAAGGTGGAGGTAGAAAACACTATAAAGCTCGATTAGTGGTAAAAGGATACGCTCAGAAAGAGGGGATTGATTTCACTAAGATTTTCTCACCGGTTGTTAAAATGATAACCATCTGAATTGTTTTGGGACTTGCAGCTGTGTGAGATCTTGAATTGGAGAAGCTTGATGTAAAGACTTCATTTCTACATGGTGAGGTGGATGAGGAGTTGTATATGGAGCAGCCTCAAGGTTTTATGCAAAAGGGGCAAACACATCTTTATTGCAAGTTAAGATGGAGCTTGTATGGACTCAAGTAAGCCCTGTGACAATGGTATTTGAAATTTGATCGCTTCATGATTGATCAATACTTTATAAGATGTGAATCTGATCCATGTATTTATTACAAGAAACTTCCAAATGGTGAGTTTGTTATTCTTCTTCTATATGTTGATGACATGTTGGTAGCCGGTACAAGTTCTAGAATTTTTGGTGAGCTGAAAATGAAGTTGGCAAGTAAGTTTTCCATGAAGGACTTAGAGGCAGCTAAGAATATCCTTGGAATTACAATCACACTGGATAGAAGGAAGAAAGAGATTACTTTGTCTCAAAAGGATTACAATAATAAAGTGGCAGACAGATTTGGCATGACTGATGCAAAGATTGTCTCTACTCCTCTTGCTTTTCATTTTCAGTTGTCTTCCGGCTTGTGTCCAGAAAGACAAGAGGAAAAGGAATTCATGGACGAAATTCCTTATAAATCAGCAATTGGTAGCATAGTGTATGCTATGGTTTCCACTAGTCTGAACATTTCCCATGCGGTGGGAATTGTAAGTAGTTTCATGAGAAATCCCACGAAGCCTCATTGGGAAGTTGTTAAATGGATACTAAGATATTTAAAAGGTACTTCAGATTATGTTTTATGTTTTGGTGGAAACAATGAACAACTCCAAGGATTCACGGATTCTAATCTTTCTAGAAATTTGGATAAACGGAGCTCTACTAGCGGTTATACATTCATTTTTTTCGGAGCTTCCATTAGCTGGGCCTCAAGGATGCAACACTCTATTTCTCTTTCTTTTGCTGAAGTTGAATACTTGGCTCTTTCTAAAGGTACTAAGGATATGATTTGGTTACAGTGACTACTTGGTGATATAATGTATCAACAAGATGATTATGTTTTAGTTTGTGATAGTCGCAGTGCCATTTTCATGGCTCACAATCATACATCTCAACGACGTTCCAAACACATTGATATTCATGCTCACTTTGTGAGGCACATGGTTGAAGAAGGTAAATTCAAGGTTGTTAAGAATTACATAAAGGTCAATTCAACTGACATATTCACCAAAGTTGTACCCAAAGAGAAGTTTGAATGTGATAGGACTTCTCTTGGACTTGTGAAGAAGAGATAAATCAACAAGGAGATAAGGGGAATGCTTGTTTAGCAATAAAATCCATTGGCTTTTAGGTGGGAGATTGTAAGGTTGAAAGCCAATGCTCTCACCTTTCCCTCCATTACAGTGGTTGTTGGTCTTCCATGTCTTTATCAACACATCTTATAATGATGTTGTTATTGTTGTATCATTTACATTTTGATCTTAATAATATTCCTCTCCTCAATGTGGACGTAGGCTTTTGCTGAACCATGATATATCTTGTGTAATCTTGTGTTCTTTATTTTTATTCTTTAATTGCTTCTTTAATTTTTTTACACTTCTTTCTTTTTAAAACTACAAAAAAGACATATTATATTGTGGATCATGGTCACAAAACATTTCTATGCGGAAGTACTGACCATCCCCAATCCTTTTAGTCAGAATAAGGTGAGGAGAGGAAATTTCCTAGCCCCCAAGTAAGCATGTTCCCAACTCATAAAAACTTTTATAGTGGCTGTGGACCTTTTGAGCTTGACAATCTACAAAAAATCATTGCACAATTGAAGAAGATTAACACCTTCTTAAGTATAGACTCCAGGTTTTCCATTCTTTTAGTAGATGAAATCGCTCTGCCACAATCTCTTCAATCTTTCTTACCAATAAATCTCAATAATTATAGTCGTTCTCTTTCCTCCCCTTCCTAATCTTCATCATTAATTAGCCATATAATTTTCTTTATTCCTGCACAATATTTCCTTTTCTCTTCTTTCCCTTACTTGGGATTTCCTTTGTTCAGCGTGACCTTCTAATTTTCATTTTTCTTCTTTTACTTTAATGTGATTTCCTCTATTCACATACCATCTAGTTCATTTTTGTTTTATTTTTATTCTAAATTATAATTGATTCTCATCTTCCATATCAATATTTCCTTTTTATTCATAACCTATGTTCTTCCATATAAATGAATTGACACCTCCCACAAGGTAGTAGAACTACAAGCACAATAGAAGAAAATTACATAAGAGATAAAAAGAAAAAGTCTTTTTTGGATAGCATTGTGGAGACCAAAAAGAATAAATGGTTGCACTATGATTTTGCATAATTCTCAATCAGACAACATAGGCACACTTATGAAAAAAGTACCTACACAGTATTTATGAAGCACAATATGATCATATGATAACTCGTATATATCAAGAATTATTGAAAATAAATTGAAACACCCCCAAAAGGTAGTAGAACTATGAGCACAATAGAAGAAGATTACATAAGAGATACAAAGAAAGAGTCTTTTTGGCCTGGCATTGTGGAGACCAAAAAGACTAAATGGTTGCACTGTCACTTTGCATAATTATGAATCAGACAAAAAATAGGTGCATTTACAACAAAATCCCCTACATGATGTTACATGTATATACCAGATAGAAGAAATAAGATACAACTATATATGAATGCCATGATAGATTAACTCCTTTATCTCCTTGCATTAATGGAGCAACAAGAATCATTTAAAGAAATCTAGGCATCACATATAACAAGAAACACATGATGGGAGAAGCACATTATGAACAAGCTAACACATAAAAGAATCCACCATACAAGAGGAACTAGTCAAGTATATCAGCCACCCTTCCCTCTAGGTCATCATTGTTTAGGGAAGGTGAGAAGCATGCAAGAGGGACAATGTTGAGGACCATAGATGGAGCCACCATTAGTTCCAACAAGGACCATGTTCTAAGGATGAGTCACTATGTCTATCACTAGGAGCTAGAGATAATTTTTATGAAACTCTAGCAGATAAGTCATGATTAACATCAATAAACTCATACATGTCATCATAATCATTAGGAGAGACATAATTATTTGCATCATTAACATTTGTATCATCATCAAGAGTATCTTCTTCATCCAAATTAATCACAATAGGATCTTTAATGCGGAGAGAAGAATTATCATGTTTATGCAGTTTAAATTTCTTTAAATTAGCTTCCTCCTTAGGGGAAGTCATGTTTTGGTCAAAGGATATCAAGGCATTAAAAGGTGTTTTAGGGGAGGATGTGGTTTGGGGGGTAAGTTCATGAACCCTAGTACAACGTATACACTGGTGGTCACAAGTACAACAATTGTGTTTAGTTTTACTTGAAATTTGAGATGGTTTGGGAGTAATCAACATCGACTCTTTTTCTACATTGGAAGGAAGAATGGAAGGAACCTCATTAGTTTGAGAGATAGAGAACATAGGATGCTTGTAAGATATAGGTGGTAGAGTAGAAGCATAAATAGGAGGAATGGAAGGTGTAGGAAGGAGTCTGGGCCCAATACGAGGAGTTGGGACATCCTTAGGCTTGCTCAATTCATAAATGTTTTAGAAATTGATTTTTTTGTAGGATAGGAAAAGATTGTCTTGGCAAGGTTAAATTGTTTCATTTCTTTCCTCATAATGAAATGATTTGGGTCATTAAAATATTTACATTCTAATGATAAGTTATGCATTATTGAGAACTTTTATGGCTATATGCCTATTTTTTTTTATGAATAGTTGTGCTTTGTATCCGGCTTGGCCATGTGAACTTTGTGGGGTGATTCTTATGTCCCTCGACCCCTTTTTTGTGGATATGTAACTTCGATATTTTATTAATTGAAAAGACACTATTCATCAAAAAAAAAAAAACAATAGCATAACTAGACCACCCACGTTCAAATCTCCAATAACCTTAAATAGGAGACAAAAGCGATGATGTTTTAATACCAAAGTTTCTTTTGGTGCATTTAAAAATGTCCATAGTTACATGAATGTAGTCCAAGCTTATGCCACGTAGGAAAAAATAAGCTGAATTTTTATTTAGACCTCAATATTAAATTGTTTGTTTATATCTTAAATTATTGTCAAAACATGCATAAGTTTTCTAATGAAAGCTGCATTACAGAAAATGGAGGAAGTATGAAACATTGGAAATTCAACTTCTTTGCAGAAATCTTGTACGGTGGTTTTTCTTATTGTTGTTTCTTCTCCGTTCAGAAACACAAGTTTTTATTTGCGAGGCTTATCTGTAAAGAAAAGTGCACTCCGAAAAATTATATGCTCAAATATATTATAAGTATGGAAGACGAAGAAAGTGACTGATATGAGGAAAGGAGCGATTTTTTTACAATCCACCATACCATCCATATACAACATAAACTAGAATGAAGAAAAAGCTGAAATGGAAGAGATTGTGTGGGAACAAAGGAAACGGCCTCTTCAAAAGAAAATTAAAAAGGAAAAGATTATGCTGCTTACCCACAGAAATTGCTTTTACGAGGCGGTGCATGAGCATGTCCCCTTGGCGGCTGAGAACTCTCCTCTCCTCGCCTTATTCCCTACTGGGAGAATTCAAAGTCGACCCATAAATGGACAGATTTGACCAATGCCTTGTGACCAAAGAAGCAGTTCAACCTACTTGAAGCCGTGTAATGACATAAAGTGACGAGTAGTGAGAGGCGTTAAGCATGCAGTGATGGGCTCTTCACCAATGATTGAATGCTTAACGCCTCTCACTACTCGCCACTTCTTTTAAGCTGAGACTGTCAGATTGGATCTATATTATAATACATTATTTTTCCATCAACGAACAACTCCTGTACTTCCTTTTACAGTGAATGAAACATCTTACCAAAAATAAACCATTTTAATCACCCTTTCAGATGGAAAAATGGCATACCATATTACAGATCATGGTCTCAAGACATTGGCCATCCTCCAATTCTTTCAGTCGCAATAAGGCCAGGAGAGAAGAGTTTCTTGCCCCTGAGGAATCAGGTTTATGCCCCCGACTCATTAAAACTTTTATAGTGCCGGCCGACCTTGTGAGCTTCTCAATCTGCTAAAACCCGTTTCACAATTGAAACGAGAGTAACACCTTCCTATGTATGGACTCCGGGTTTGCCATTCTTCCACCAGATGAAATCGCTCTGCCACAATCTCCTCCGTCTTTCTTGCCAATAAATCTCAATAATGGTAGCCAGTCTCTTTCCCCCGCTTCCAAATCTTCATCATCAATGGGCCATAGAATATGCTTTATTCCTGTTTTCTTATGGGGGATTTCCTTTATTCCGCGTGGTCTGCTACTTTTCCTTTCTCTTCTTTCAATTTCCTTTATTCCACGTGATCTTCTACTTTTCCTTTCTCTTCTTTCAATGTCCTTTATTCAAACGTGATCTTCTACTTTTCCTTTCTCTTCTTTAAATTTCCTTTATTCCCACACCATCTCATTTGCTTTTGCTTTATTTTTCATTGTAAATTTTTAATCTATTCACATCTTCCATATCACTCTTTCTTTTTTATTCCCATCGCTATGTTTTTCTATATTAAAAAGCCACTCTAGAAGATGCTAACAAAGAAATTGAATTTCCAAATTGTGGTCATTGTACTTCAATTTTTTATTTGTTAAAGATATTCTTACTACTTTTTAAGGTATTCTTTACTATTTTAATTTAGGGTTTGATTTTTCTTTTTTCATATGTTTATTTATTAAAGAAATTTATAATACATTCTTCATTTATTATTTTAATCTTAGATTTTCTATACAATTAGAAATAACAATATGAATTATAAAACAAATGAAAATCATAAGTTCTAATGCTTAAATCATATAGATTTGAGGTTGTAAATGTTGAACTATGGTTGTCATGTTGAAAGTCAATATTTTATATAATCGATTTAGATTTTGCAAATAGCCTTTGCAAGTTTTTAAAAATGTTTTTAGATTCCAAGTTTGCACTATCCTACATAAGTTTCTAATGGACCAAGTATTCATTTTGATTTGACTAAAAGATAAAAGTTATTTGGAAAATATAATTTTAGAATCAATGATGACCTCTCTTAGAGCGTGAAGATGCCCATAATTATTTTTAAACTTGACTTTAAGGCAAAGGATTCTATTTTTTAAGAAATATGCCCTTATTTGTAAATCCATTGGGGATATACTGAATATGAAATTGCTAAAACATTGTATTCATATAGCCTACTCAATTGAGGAAGACATGTATATAACATTAACTGCTAATATATATATTTTCTCCCTAGCCTAAATCAAATAATACTTTGAAAGAATAGAAAATGATGATAAAATAATAAACACAAAATTCAAGAAGGTAATCAAGCACTTAAATCCAATAGTAATAATATTGATGGCTTCAATAAGTTTGTAAGAAAAGTAAAATTTGATTCACTCCAAATCTTAAAAAAGATAAAGCTAATTGTAGAAATAAAATAAAATTTCTACTTTAGGAGAAATTCCCACCATCTTTTAAGATTATCATGATGTAGACTAAGTATAGACAATAGTGAATCAAGGTAATGACGAAATTATGCAAACTTGACAATGTCAAAGAAAACTATATGTATTTATTATTTTAGTTATATGGTTGCTACAATAGGAAATATAGACCATGCATCTTTGTCATAAATAATGTTTATTTCTTCTATCCAAAACCCTCTTTTCATACATTAAAACTCTCAAACTCTTAGACAACTCTCGAACAATTCTACAAAATTCTTAAGATGTCTCTTGTGTGCTCTCGCTCATTGTATTTTTTAGATAGATATTGGCTATAATTACAGAAGTATTGATCATCCTCCAATCCTTTCAGTTGGGAATAAGATGAGGAGAAAAGAGTTCCAAGCCCGCAAGGAAGCATGTGCATGCCCTGACTCATAGAATATTTTTTAGTGGTTGTATATTGTAGAGTAAAATATTCCATACCCCTATTTTCAATTTAGGCCACACGTTTGTAACCACTTTAGTGTCCACTCTCCTAGCATTTGTGTAGGTCCATTTGATCCCTTGCATCAACCTTTTTCCTCTCAGGATGCTAAAATACCTTCTCAGCAACTATCCTCTAATGTCAACTTTACATTATCTGCATGTTTCTTTTGCCACATGTCATTTTTAGCGTGATTCATTTGGACACTAGCGCACCACATGGTCATCTACGCACCGTACATTCATCTACTAACATCCCAATGTTCAAATATCAATCCTACATATTTTTTCCACTTGTCACTTGTCTTGGTTGATGGAAACAACACAAAAATATTCTTAAATAGTTTGGGAGCCTCTTTCTCCCTCCTCTTATTTCTTTTAAATGGAGTTCTCTCTCTCTCTCTCTCTCTCTCTCTCTCTCTCTCTCTCTCTCTCTCTCNATATGGAGTTCTCTCTCTCTCTCTCTCTCTCTCTCTCTCTCTCTCTCTCTCTCTCTCTCATTTTTCTACAATAGTCTATTATTATCTATGATGCTTCTTACAATAATATCTCTAACTCTCTTGGTTTTTTCAATATTTTAGGTAATATCTTCCTAATCTCTCTTGTATCTTTGAGCTTCTTTTTAATTTATCACATCCATTGTCTATTATTTTATCTCATGTAATAGGGGGTTTCCTCTATCACGCGGGGTTTATTTCTATTACTTTATCATTTATTTATCTTCTTTTATCAATCAATCTATCTATCTATCTATCTATCTATCTATCTATCTATCTGGTTGTTGCGGAGGTGGAAATAACAAAACAAGGATTTGACTAAGGCAAGTTTCAAAACAACCTCAAACATTTTCTCTCTCTTGCATGTGTGCTATTTTATTGGAAGTGTTCAACTGCACAAGGGTTTTCTTATATTCTATTTATTTCATTTATTTCTATTATTTAATATCTTTTATATTGTTTATGAATTTTGAGTTTTGTAGGTTATCTAATGTGCAAACTTGGGTTTTCTCCACATTTTTATTTTTCTTTTTATGGTCTATACAGGAATATAGCGTTCCATGTAGAATTGTTCTGGTGTCCGTGGGTAAGACACTCATATTTGGATTGAAGATTCTCTATCATCTTGTCTTCCCATTTCTACAATCAAAATATTTCTTCTCCTTATCTATAAATAAATATCTTCACTAGTTCATCTAGTTTGGACATATTTGAGTGTATGTTGTGAACCTCACTCTCAAAAAAATATAGTTTTCCTTTGTGTTTTTTGTACAATGAAATCAAGCTTAAAATTAACTTTTCCCATTTGGATATATGCTTTTAAATTTTCCCATTTGGATATATGCTTCAAATAAACTATTATCTTCTTATCCTCAAATTCTACTTGCATATACTCTTCTATATTGTCCCACTGGAAACAATCGAGTGATTTGAAATTAGTGATATTGAGTTTTCTTTTAAAGGGCCCTACCTATAGAATTAATCACTATAGGAGACAATCTCAACTCCCACATTATGGTGCAATTATAGAGTGTAGAGTGAATCCAGCTACATGCCTTTTTAAGGTGGAATATTTTCAATATAGGCTAAGCCTCTAAGAAATTTATATCTTATATAAGTGATGGTGGAGAGTAGGTTACCAACTCTTATTTTTTCCCATTATTCCTTTTCATTTACAAGTTTAGGCATCAAAATACCCTTTTGGTAAACAAAGGATACCACTTGTTCACCTTATTAAATCTATTAATTCAATAAGGCCTACTTGTCGAAGGGCTCTACTAGTTCTACGGTTATCAAACTAGAGACACCCTCTAATCTACTATAATTTTAAACAAAATTTTAAATAAAGAATAATAGATATCTTAGGGATGCTAGGAAATGAATGATTAAGATTAAAATTTCATTAATAGAGATCACTAAATGCAAAAAGAAATTTAAAATGATTAACCTTGAACATACAAAGTGACTTAATTAAATCCAATTTAAAATGTCAATTATGTAAGATTATATGGGAAATTTTTGAAAATCAAATATATTTACTAAAACAAACCATCGTATGCATCCATAAATTATATTTTAAGGTGAATAAAAATTTATTTATTTATTTTTTCCAAATCTAGTAAATAAAATATGATAAAAGAACATACCAATCACACAAAAGACATATCCATCAAATCAAATTGAATACATTTATTTATTCATTAATATCCACTAATACTTCAGTGAATATCAACTTAACATCACTAATATAAGAGTTTTAGGAATTCATGAAAATGTTTATCTATAAAGAAAATGTGAGAAAATTCTTGGGAATGAATCTAATCTTGGACCTTCAACCATAAGCTTCAACCTTCAAGCCTTAACAAATGATTTAAACACTTATACCCCACCATAGGATGAAATAAATAACACCTTTCCAAAACTACTAAATGAGGGGTTAAACACTGATCACATCATCTATTTCATTTTTTAATATGTGATTAGTACTAATATTATGGAGGATTATCTTCAAATATAATTTAATGTATCCTTAATTTGGTTGAAAACATAATGTTAACTCTTGATAGTATGATATTTCAAGCATGAATATTTATTGCTCTCTTTTTTGGTGAAAATATATAGTTTCCTAGCATTAGCAAATCTCTCCTTGGTCTTTTCACTTGAATAACTTATGTATTATGTAGAGAATGCATATACATTGATTATAGAGTTAACATTCGCAAGAATAATTGGGAGTGTATTTATCCCTCTACTCTAAATAATGTAAACATGAGCAAGGTGTTTCATCCTTTCTACCCTAAAATAGAGGAAGATATTATCTTAATTCTAGATAAATATTTGGTTAAAAGGATCCCTACTACTCTCCCTTTTGAATTAGAATCTTTATTTGTAACAATCTAAATTGATTTCTTATAGGAAAAATCTATGGTTAGAAGTTTGAAAATAATATATTTGTAAAAACACATGGTCCCTCCCTTTGTTCTTGTAAGTGTTAGAGTAATAGTTCATTTGTCTTTATAATTAAATCTATTCGGTTTAATTATTAAAGTACACTATTATTCTATTCACTTAAGCTTGTTATTTGTAGGTGCATAATAATTAATATGTTTATTAATTATTAAATACACAAACCTAGCTTGCTCCAGCTTTAGGGTTTCTCACCTTATAAGCCACTTTTGTAATTATTGTAATTCATTCTTTTGGGAAATAATAATTCTCTCTCACTCCGTTGAGATTTTCCAAACCTTTGCCTCTCTTTCACAAGTTTCATTTTCAGCTTCAGGTATTTTGCATGCAGGTGTTCTTGGCGTTCTGTGGATTTGTGTTTCTCAAATCCTACATGGTATCAGAGTGCATTGATGGAGCAGTTTGAGATGACAGACCTTGGTCTATTACACTTCTTTCTGGGTCTGCAGATTGTTCAGTCACCTAATGGGATCTTTGTTTACCAGCAGAAGTATGCTCTTGACATGCTTCAGCGCTTTGATATGCTTGATTGCAAGCCTGCTCCCACACCTTTTCAGTCGGGTGTTACTCTGTCTACTTCTTGCACTTTGCCTACAGTGGATGCCACTTTGTATTGGCAGTTGGTTGGCAGTTTGTTATACCTGACACACACTCATCCTGATCTCTCCTTTGCAGTTGGTCTAGTCTCTTGGTTCTCACATGAGCCTCATGAGAGTCATTGGCAAGCTGCCAAGCGTATTTTGAGATACATTTAGGGCACACTTATGTATGGCATTCACTACACATCAGGGGCTCCTCACATTGTTGGCTACACTGACTCAGATTGGGCTGGTGATGTTGATGATCAGAAGTCTACTTCTGGCTTTGTTTTTTGTCTTGGCTCTGGTCCTATCACATGGTCGTGCAAGAAGCAGAATGCTCAAGCACTTTCATCTATAGAGGCTGAGTATAGAGCAGTAGTGCACGCTAGTCAGGAGATTTTATGGCTTCGGTAGTTGATGACTGAGTTTGGATTTCCTCCTGATCGTCCCACTATTTTGTGGTGCGATAATCAGAGTTCTATTCACATTTCCCGCAACCTTGTGGAGCATCAACGCACTAAACACATTGAGCTTCATATGCATTTCATTCGTCAGCAGATTCAGGATGGTGTTCTCACTTTGGAGTACATTCCCACTGATGCGTAGGTTGCTGACATCTTCACCAAACTCTTTGCTTCTCCGTGCTATCTTCAGTTGTGTTCTATGCTTGGGGTGACGGAAGTTGTCCTTGGAGGGTCTTGTTGAGGCCTTCCTTCCTTCATGTTTTTTTTCAGCATGTTGTTGTATCTCTTTTTGGGGTAGGGTTTTTCCCACTGGGTTTTCTCTATTTCCCCGGTTTACAGAGATTTCTTTGTTGTTGGGTACCTGATCAAGCCGTGTTGCCGGGACCCATTTCTTTTGCTTTCATAGCTGTGCTAGGTTAGTTTCCTCCTGAGCTTTGCTTAAGGGGGGGTGTTAGAGTAATAGTTCATTTATCTTTATAATTAAATCTATTCGATTTAGTTATTAAAGTACACTATTATTCTATTCACTTAAGCTTGTCATTTGTAGGTGCATAATAATTAATATGTTTATTAATTATTAAATGCAGAAACCTAGCTTTCTCTGGCTTTAGGGTTTCTCACCTTATAAGCCACTTTTGTAATTATTTTAATTCATTCTTTTAGGAAATAATAATTCTCTCTCACTCCGCTGAGATTTTCCAAACCCTTGCCTCTCTTTCACAGGTTTCATTTTCAGCTTCAGGTATTTTGCATGCAGGTGTTCTTGGCGTTCTGTGGATTTGTGTTTCTCAAATCCTACAACAAGTGCTTTATCTTCGTATCATTCAGATATTGGAAATTGTCCTTTTGGGGGATATTTTAATCTAAATTACATAACAAATAATACTTTCTTGGTTGATTCTCTATGCGTAATTAGGTATGGATTTTGTTAGTTCACAAATCAAGAGATTGTCAAACCCTAAAGAAAATTATGATCAGGTTTAATCAATGATTGGTTACAATTCCCCACTCTTTGGGATCTACAAGACCTTGGTGGGTAAGCTAACTTTATCATTAATGATTGTTCTTCAAAATAATGCATTGACTTCAAGACACTGTTA
The DNA here is from genome assembly GCA_018584345.1 of Thuja plicata. Classification (NCBI taxonomy): domain Eukaryota; kingdom Viridiplantae; phylum Streptophyta; class Pinopsida; order Cupressales; family Cupressaceae; genus Thuja; species Thuja plicata. Next base: position 199,642 of record MU224574.1, on the reverse strand, counting down.
ATATATTTTGAACTAATATAAGGGTTAATATAGAAAATAAAAATAAGCTAAACACTACAAAGACCCTAAAAATATGCCAAATTTTATGATCAGGATCAACCAATGACTGGTTAATGTTCCCCACTCTTTGGGCTCTACAAGACCTTGGTGGGTAAACTAACTTAATCATTAATTATTGTTCTTTAAATTTATGTGGTGACTTCAACTAGATACAAATATCAAGCAACTTGAGGGTTTCTTATAATAAAAAATTTAATTTAATAAGTTTTTTTTTTCTATTTTACACTAGCATGAGGGTGAATATAGAAAAATAAATAGTTAGAGGAAGCTTTTATCTTAAAACTAGATAAACTATTTTGGAAGAAAAACTAATGATTTTGTAATTTATATAATAAAAAAATCATTATGTGTCATGTTAATGGTTATAATTTTTCTTGTTTGGCACTCTATTGTTTATGCCTTAGCAAGAAGCTCTATTACTAGAATCTTGTTCATATTCCAAGTTGAATCATCTTAATCACAACAATTTGCTTAAATAAATTTAATTACTAATCGATGAAACCAATTAAATAAATTATATAAAAATATCAATATGCATTGACAAATCAAACATATTCTTGATATAATAATTCATATAACTAGAATGAAAAAAAATTAAGAGAGACATACAATATTATTCAATAATTTCCACAAAACAACTAAAACTAAAACTCGACCACCAAATTACTACATCATCTCAGTTATTTCTTCAAAGTTTTAATTAAAAGAAACCCTCAAGTTGCATAAGAAAATCTCTCTTTAGTATTTTCATTGGACTAACTCATGTGTTCTAGCTAATGCATATACATGGATTATAGAGTTATCATTCCCAAGAATCATTGGGAGGTCATGGATCCTTGTACTCTAAATAATATAAAAATGATCAAGGTGTTTAGTCTCCTTTTGCCCTAAAATAGAGGAAGTTATTATCTTAATACTAGATAAATATTGGGTTAAAAGGAACCCTACTCCCCTCCATTCTGAATTAGCATCTCCGTTTTATAACAATTTGCATTCATTTCTTACAGGAATTTAAAAATCTTTAGAAGTTTGAAAACAACATATTTATAGAAACACATAGCCCCTCCCCTTTTTCTTGCAAGTGATGTATCTTCTTATTGTTTAGATGTTACAAATTGTCCTCTTGAGGGATATTTTAATCTAACTGACATCACAAATAATGGTTTCTTGGAAGATTCCCTATGTGTAATTAGGTATGGATTGTGTCCATTCCAAAATAAATAGATTTACAAACCCTAAAAATGTGTCAAATTTTATGATAAGGTTTAACCACTATTTGGTTATGATTCCCCTCTCAATTGGCTCTACAAGAGCTTGGTGGGTAAACAAACATCATCATTCATGATTTCTCTTCAAAATTATATGGTCACTACAAGTATATACAAATCTCATTCAACTTGAGGGTTTCTTCTAATCAATACTTCAATTCAATAGCCTTTTATTATCTACTTTTCTCTAGTATGAGAAGATATAGTTTCCTAGCATTAGTAGATCTCTCTTTGGTCTTTTCACTGGACTAAATTATATGTTCTTTAGTGAATGCATATACATGAATTACATAATTAACATTCCCAAGAATTATTGGGAGTGCATGGATCCATTTACTCTAAATAATGTAAGCATGAGAAAGGTGTTTCATCTCCTCTACCCTAAATAGAGGAAATTATTATTTTAATACTAGATAAATAATAAGTTATAAGGAACCCTACTCCTCCCCCTTCTAAATTAACATCTTTCTTTCTAATAATTTGCATTAATTTCTTACAAGAATTTTCTATAGTAAAAATTTTGAAAAGAATATATTTGTAGAAATACATGGTCCCTTCCTTTGTTCTTGCAAGTTCATTATTTTCATATCATTTAGATGTTGAAAATTATCCTTTTAGGGGATATTTTAAACTAACTGACATAAAAAATAATGATTTCTTGGCTGATTCCCTATGCACAATTAGGTAATGATTTTATTAATTCCCCAAAAAATTGTCAAACCCTAAAAACATGCCAAATTTTATGATTGGGTTTAACCAATGATTGGTTACAATTTGCCACTCTTTGGGCTCTACAAGACCTTGGTGGGTAAACAAAATTTATCATTAATGATTATTCTTCAAAATTATTTAGGGATTTCAAGAAGATAAAAATCACATGCAAGTTGAGGGTTTCTTCTAATCAACACTTAAATAAATAATATCATTTTATTATCTATTTTATTGTGCAATAAAATAGATAATAAAGAGCTATTAAAGTGATATTTTGATTAGAATAAACCCCCAAGTTTGGGCAAAACTAAATCACCGATTTTTCTCCAAAAAATAGTTTATCTTAATTTATTTAATTGGTTTCCTCAAGAAAATATAAAATTGATTTAAGTAAATTGTTGTGATTGGGAAGATTCAATTTGGATTAGAAAGAAGAGCCTGGTAATAGAATTTCTTGCAAATTTTTGAAAGGCATAACAATAAAGTGCTAAACAAGAAAAAATATAACCATTAATAGGACACAACAATTTATATTTTGACCATGTTTCCAAATGGAGAAGGCACAGTTCATTTTTTCTCCCAAAATAGATTTATTAAAACTCGTTTAGTTTGGAAAAGTTCTATATGAGTTTAATGAATCTATTTTGGGAGAAAAACTAACTAGTTCCTTCTTCATAGGGAAACATTGTCAAAATATAAATTATTATGTGTCATTTTAATGGTTATAATTTTTCTTATTTGGCACTTTATTATTTATGTGCTACAAAGACTTGCGAGAAGCTCTATTACTAGAACCTTCTTTCTAATCCAAATTTAATATTCCCAATCACAACAATTTACTTAAACAAATTTAATTAGTTCTTGAGAAAACCAATAAAATAAATCACATAAAAACATCAATATGCATCAAGAAATCAAACATATTCTTGATATACTAATTCATATTAAGTAGAAAGAAAATAATTGGAGACACAGAGACAAACAATATTATTCAATAATTTCCACAAAACAATTGAAACCAGAATTTGGCCATTAAATTACTAAATCATCTCCATTATTACGTCAATTTTTTACAATATGTCTTAGTGCCAAAATAAATAGTTGATTTTGAACACCTACAATGGTCTCAGTTTCCTTCTTTTAGACATATGAAGGAAGTAACAAGCTACAAACCATTTCATTATAATGAACAATTTTAACTATTCCCCAACTAAATATGTAAAGACACAAATATTTTTGTATTTAATATATTATTAAATTTACAAATATAATCTAATGTCATTGAATGACATGGCCTGTAAAATTTGATGTGGAATAAAAGACAAAGGAAATATTAACAAGTATGAAACTACAAGAAACTAGTGAACACAAACATGCACTTCCATTATCTTTAATTCACAAATAGATGCCTATGACATTATGGAGTCTAGCAAGGAATTCTGATCTATGGGCCTTTACCTCATGTTGCATCAACCATCATATTGCTCAAGCTATGAAGAGATTGAGAGAAAAAAAAGAATGCAACAGATTCAATTGGACCAAATCAAAGAAAATGTTGTTTCATTGTATTCATTTTGTAAATATTTCATTACATTCATGTGGATTATAAACCCATTTATTCATATTAAAAGCTACCTTATGAAAATAATTTATCAACTAACTTATTTATTAATTGCTAAAACTAACCTAAACCTAGATAACTATTGAAATATGCAAATATTTTCCCCTTTATTATTTGAATTTGAACAAGAGTGGAATATTGTAAGGGTTTTGAACCCAACCCTTCTAAAGACTTTGATGAAGCACCTTCACTAATCCTCCTCGCTCGCTCAAGAAACATTGAACTGACTACATCAGTAAATCTCATGACCGTAGAACTTGAGACTATCTACACAACATGAGTGTTCCTATCTCTCATGCACAATGAGACACATTTCTTTCAAAATTCTACATCTCCTTTGAGTGTGTCTTATGCATCCTCCAATGTTGCACATGAGACTCCTTTCCTCTAAAAGTTCACATCTCCTCTAAGTGTGCCTAAAGCTTCCTCAAGTGTTGTGGAAACAATCCCTTCTTTGCTACACAAATCACAATTCAGTGCCCACACATGAGACAACCATTCCTTTGAAAGTTCACACTTCCTCCAAGTGTGAAAAATGCCTCCTCAAGTGATCGATAGATAACCAACCAAATCTTGCCTCCCCTCACTCCACGAAGGGACAACCATGATGCCAAGCCCCCACTTTTTGTTAGGGACCCAATATGTGAAGCCTGTTGTTTTCTCTAGGGACACAAATATGTTGAGCCCCATCTTTTCTTCAAGGACACAAATATTGTTCTTCTCATGGAATGAATTATCCTTGAGCAAAAAGCTACCCTAGGATGATAGAAAACCTCCCACATCCATTACTTCCAACCTCCTACGTATCCTGTTAGTCTTTATCTATCTGATGCCACAATAAAATCTTTGATAATAGAAACATTTGAGCCTTTGAAAGCATTAAAATCCTTAAATCCTTAGCAAAGATGACAATGATGACATCAATCAGTGATAGACCCATACCATAATCAATATTATACATCCAAAATACACCTTTGTTATTGTATCAATGCATGTAATATTCAAAATCATAAATTCAAAAATACCAAACCTTACCTTTTCAAGAATGAATGCCTATGAATCAATAACAATTTAATGCTTCAATGTTTTCCAATATCCACTAACTTTCCAACTTGCTATTAATAAGGATTTAATGCTTCAACGTTTTCCAATAACCACTATCTTTCCAACTTGCTTTTGACCCATGAATTTGAGCCCTTACAAACAAGAAACTCCTCCATAGATATTCATTGTAGAAATTACTCTACTATAAAAATAGTTCCCTAAAATATCTTTTATTTATGATTTCCTTTATACTTCACAAATAACTCACATTCAAAACTCAACGCCAATATTGATTTCACACGTTGTGCTCTATAAAAACATAGTTAAACTATGGTAGAACTACTATTTTTGTTTAGCAAAACTGTGAGTAAATTCTCTAATATCTTTCTATAACCTTGGCTTGTGAAGCATGGACATGGGCATCATTTTCAGAAGAAATGTCATAGAACAGAAATACTTGCATAATAGAAACAGCGTGCTTTCTGCACAGAGAAAGGTGGATTTAGAAACTGCTTTCGTTTATGGCTACTTCTCAAGCTTAAGCATTCAAAAAACCCCGACGTTTGGGTTTCAATGCAAATATTACTTCTAAATTCGCAGTCTGCAGCGCCTTCTTCTGCAGCGACCAATGCAACATCAACACGAACACACATGATCAAGAAAGGGTTGTTTGTTCACATTTCTTGCCGCTAAACAATCATCATACTTCTATCTATGGCTTTACGTTTGTATCTGCCATGATCTTTGATCAATCTTCATATTCCTTTCAAGACAACATCTACAATTCTCTGCATGTCACTGCGACCACACTCACTTCTCCACTTCCAGCAAGAAGAATGCTACACTCACAGGCGTTTAGGAAAGAGACCACCCTCATGCCACCTTGGATGATATTGCACCTTTATTTTATAGGTTTGTTAGGCCTCCCCTAAATCAATCCTTTCTTCTGACTGCTACCTCTAATTGTTATAACAGTAGCAATCGATTTAATAATTATCTGAAAGGTTTTTGTACAGACTGCCTTGATAACTGCTCTGACCATCCCTTTCACATCATTCAGGCTCGGGCTATAGATTTGCAATCTTTTCTCACTTTATCTCTTCTACAAATACTTTCACGCCTCCTTATTTCCCATGCCTTTCTCTATCACAGGCAGAAAATCCAATCACACTGTTCTGATACCAAATGAGTGAGAAAAAAGAATGCAACATATTCAATTTGATGAAATCAAAGAAATTGATGTTTCATTGTATTCACTCCGGTAATCTCTCATTACATTAATTTATTCCTGTTAAAATCTGCCATACGGGAATAATTTATCAACTAACTTATGTTTTAACTACTAAAACTAATCTAAACCTAGATAATTAATGAAATACACCAACAGAGATCGACCTAGCAGAGATGATCAACGTACTTTTGCCTGCAATAAGTATCAATGGTGACACTAGGATCTTGGTTTAATAATCAAAAGCATACCATTCATGCCAATTATAATCAACATTTCTTCTTTCATCTTTATCCTTGGGCCTCAATAACATCTGAAATTCCAATGGCAGACTATAATCCCAGGGGTGACCAAGGCGCATATAAATATTCTTCACAAACAATCCCTCAAAGAATAGGTAGTGGGATCTAATGCGTCTGCTATACCACATACTATTCCACATCTGAATAGGTCGGATTTTCTCTTCATCATCTTGATCACTTATTCTAAGTTGTACTTCTTCCACATCTAAATTTCTTGCCCCTAATAAAGGATAAGATTCCTTAATAGTGAGTAATGCTTGAAATGTATGTTTTCACTATTCTTCCTAATAGAAGCCAGACCATTATTGATCTCATCTACACATAACGTAATAAAAAAAAGTCTAGTATTATAGATCTGCACATCAGCTGCTAATACCATTTGAGCTATCATCATCTGCACAGGAGCATCCATACCAAAAACTTGAGAAGCAGAATAGTAGGTGAACTGGAAATGCTCTTCAAACAACTCGACTGAAAATTGGTGTTTCTCATTATCTACAAACACTTGCATATTATCATTCTCAGCCCTTGGCTTATGCACAGGTAGCCTCCAACTTTTATAACTAGTATCCATATTGTCATATTCCTCCCTAAGGTCTCTAGGTCTGAATTTCATGCCCATGCTTGTATCCAACTAAAACACCATAAAGATATAACTGTTTGTGATGGGAATAAAAGAGGACTTAATAAGCCAAGTAAATCATCTTTGTGCTTGAAGCATACTTCTCCACAAGTAATTTCATCAATTCAACATTAACAAAGACATTAGGCACTGCTAACCCCTATTTCTATCTCCCAGGGTTGCAAATTGGCTGGTCCCTATACATTTTTCTGTAAGGATATCTAAACATGTCAAACCCCCTTGCTGGAGTCAATGTATCTCCCAAATGCCTTTGTTTGCGTTCAAATTTCGTAGTTCTAGGGCTTAATTACACACTTCATTTTCATTTTGGTCTAGAAGCAAGGCATTGGTCAATTAGATCCTGGTTAGCGTTCCTAGAATCAATTCTTTGTCTATTTGTTTAGGCTTCTCAGATGTACTCTCCATGATACTAAAATTTTTACGAACTGGATAGCAATACAGACCCCCCCCGCCTTTTTTTTGGTCTACAGCTCAAACAAACACTCAAACTAGACCAAACCCTAGGATACACTCCACTAACTCAATTGACCAAAAATTACACCAATTCAAATATAGGCACTTGCGCAAAAATGGCAGTTCAGCTTTTGAAGCTAAGAACCATAGAGCACCTCTACAACTTCACCATAGAGCACCTCTACAGCTTCTATTTCCTCCTCTCCAAATACACAAAGCTTGTGCAGTGCAGAAAAATTGAGATCAAATCAAAGTTATAATTCACTCGAATGTTGTCCAAAAAGGTTCTCCTATGCAATACGATCAGCCCTAGAGCCATTAATTCTTTTAAATTTTAACCATCAACTTTATGAATCAATGACCATAGACACCAACTTGAGTTGTCTCCCAATGTGAGCAACATGTTGAAGAGACACAAAAATTACCCTCCTCGATGTAGTAATGTCCTTTCGATGAGCCTGCATTCATTTCATTTGCCGCCAGTTGGATCCCATGTTATCTTATCTTTATCTTTCATTACTATGTTGAAGAAATATGAAAATTGTCTCATCGATATACAACAGTCTCCTGATCTATTAAGATGAAACTAAATTATTTGTCAAACAATATTATCATTTATTATAGTACTATATTCCTAAGATTTTTATCCATTAAAAATAATAATAAAAAGAAGTATGTCAACTCTTCAATATTATGTTCATCTGCATTACCAGATAACTTATGGAGTAGCATCATGATATCTTTGGAAAATGTGACTTACATAAATTTTGGGTAATTGTGATTTCCCCTTCTTTAGAATCGCCTCAATACCTAGAAATTTTATTCTAGCAAGCACATATATTCTTGGTGAGGCACTACTAAGCTGATGTATTGTTGAGATTTGTAAATACATCTATCTTAGGTAGGTTAAGGAGAGTGGTAAATTATTCTCTATCAAATTAAAAATTCTCCTCTCAATATCTAAAGGCTACGGACTAAGAGAAATTTTCACTTTTGGATATCTAAGGAGCATAAAATGACAAACTTCAAATTCTTACCTTTGGATATCTAAGGATCAAGAACAATTTTAAAAGATCATTGGTGATGAGACATCATCTTCAAAGGTGCATGTCTTTCTCTAGCCTTCACCACACCTCATGGTAGAGGTAGAAACATAATTAAAAAAATAAAATGAAATTTGTGTCATTTGATGTATAAACAGGTTTTTATTGAATTGACATGAGCTACATGTTACTAAATTGAAATAGATTGTTAGACAAAAAATATTAAAATGTTATAAATTCCATTTCTTGCGTCAAATGAAATGAATTGGGCTGTTAAAATATTATGATATTAATGAGAAGATATGCCTTATTCTCAACTTCTATAAACTAGTTGTCTTCTATAGGCTAAAATGGGTATCGACAAGTATACTAACTCACATTCAAGAATGGAAAACTTTCTCAAGAAAATAGAAACTAGTCACCAAGTCTCTTCAAATGTTAGACTCACAATAGCTTTACCATTTTCATTCTATATGGACAAGTGTTTTAAAGGTTAAGTATTGCGAAGAGCTTCTAACTAAGGGATGCACAAATTGTTAAATAGACTTCTAATTTCATAAAAGTTGAACTACATTATTGATTTTTTGAGATTGTGTTGGCCAAAAATGCAACCCACTCAATTTATTTACAATTACTAAATACATACATATAATCAAAGACTAAATTAAACTATATAAAAGAGTTAGAACTAATAAATAAAATATAATACTAAGGGTCAATGAAGACAATCTTCACTCTAAAAGTAATGACATAAATAATAATGATGTGTAAATTAATTCTTAATTAATTAAAAATTGAATGACTTCAATACAGCTGAAAGATACAATTTTACTTTCTTAATATAAAATACATTTCTCTAATAGACTATAAATGAAAATATATTTTATATTTTTACATTGACATGATAATTTAAAAAACTTAAACATGTACCAATATTTTTTTCTAAGATTATTCAAACTCATAATAATAGCTTTTTGTGAGAAAAATTGAAATCTTACCCCCATAATTTCATATCATATCATGCAATAGGCTATTTGCACAGCTTAATATATTTGTTTCTAATTAAGATTGACTACTTAAACTTTGAATGCATGAATCTAATCTTTGGGGCCCAAGCTTATGCCACGTAGAATAAAATAAACAGAATTTTTATTTAGACACAATTATTAAATTGTTTGTTTATGTCCTCACTTATTGGCAAAACACGCATAACTTTTCTAATGAAAGATGCATTACAGAAAATGGAGGAAGTATGAGACATTGGAAATTCAACTTCTTTGAAGAAATCTTGTACGATGGTTTTCCTTATTGTTGTTTCTTCTCTGCTCAGAAACCCAAGTTTTTATTTGCGGGGCTTCTCTGTAAAGAAAAGTGTACTCAAAAACAAGTATGTGCTCAAATATATTATAAGAATGGAAGAGGAACAAAGAGACACTAATATGAGGAAAGGAACGGAATTTTTACAGTTCACCATACGATCCATATAGATTAAATTGAAGTAAAAGCTGAAATGGAAGAGATTGTGCGAGAACAAAGGAAACCCCTTCAAAAGAAAATGAAAAAGGAAAAGATTATGCGGATTACCTACAGAAATTGCTTTTATGAGGCGGTGCAGGAGCATGTCTCCTTGGCGTCTAAGAACTCTCCTCTCCTCGCCTTATTCCCGACTGGGAGAATTCAAAGACGACCCGTAAATGGACAGATTTGACCAATGCCTTGTGACCAAGGAAGCAGTTCAACCTACATGAAGCCGTTTAATGACATAGATTGATGACTAGTGAGAGGCGTTAAGCATGCAGTAATTTGCACTTCCGCCAATGACTGAATGCTTAACAACCTCAGATTGGATCTATATTATAATACGTTATTTTTCCATCAACAAACAACTCCAGTACTTCCTTTTACACTGAATGAAACATCTTACTAGAAATAAATCACTTTAATCACCCTTTTAGATGAAAAAATGGCATTTCATATTACAGATCATGGTCACAAGACATTGGCTATGCGGAAGCACTGGCCATCATCCTATTCTTTCAGTCGCAATAAGGCGAGGAGAGAAGAGTTTCTTGCCCCTGAGGAATAAGGTTTATGCCCCCGACTCATTAAAGCTTTTATAGTGCCTGCGGACCTTGTGAGCTTCACAATCTGCTAAAACCCGTTGCACAATTGAAACGAGAGTAACACCTTCCTAAGTATGGACTCCGGGTTTGGCATTCTTCCACCAGATGAAATCGCTCTGCCACAATCTCTTCCGTCTTTCTTGCCAATAAATCTCAATAATGATGGCCAGTCTCTTTTCATCATTGATGGGCCATAGAATTTGCTTTATTCCTGCACACTCTTTTCTTTTTTATTTCTTTTCCTTATGAGGGATTTCCTTTATTCCTCATGATCTTCTACTTTTCCTTTCTCTTCTTTCAATTTCCTTTATTCCGCGTGATTTCTACTTTTCCTTTCTCTTCTTTCAATTTCCTTTATTCCCACGCCATCTCGTTTGCTTTTGTTTTATTTTTCATTGTAAATTTTTAATTTATTCACATCTTCCATATCACTCTTTCTTTTTTATTCCCATCCCTATGTTTTTCTAGATTAAAAAGCCACTCTCAAAAGATGCTAACAAAGAAATTGAATTTCCAAATTGTGGTCATTGTACTTTAATTTTTTATTTGTTAACCTATTTTAATCTATGGTTTGATTTTTCTTTTTTTCATATTTTTATTTATTAAAGATATCTATAATGCATTCTTCATTTATTATTTTAATTTTAGATTTTTTATAAAATTAGAAATAATAATATGATTTATAAAACAAATGACAATCATAAGTTCTATTGCTTATATCATATAGATTTGGGGTTGTACATGTTGAACTATGGTTGTCATGAAACTCAATATTGTATAACGGATTTAGATTTTGGAAATAACCTTTGCAAGTTTTTTAAAATATTTTTAGATTCCAAGTTTGAACTAACCTACAAAAGTTTCTAAGGAGCAAGTTTTCATTTTGATTTGACTAAAAGATGCAAAAGTTATTTGGAAAATATATTTTTAGAATTAATAATGACCTCTCTTAGAGCATGAAATGCCCATAATTATTTTTAAACTTGACTATAAGGTAAAGGCTTCTATTTTTTAAGAAACGTGCCCTTGTTTGTAAATCCATGCGGGTTATATTGAATATGAAATTGCTAAAAGATTGTACTCATATAGCCTACTCAATTGAGCAAGACATGTATATAACATTAACTGCTAGTATGTTCTCTCCCTAGCCTATATCAAATAATTCTTTGAAAGAATAAAAAATGATGATAAAATAATAAACACAAAATTCAACAAGGTAATCGAGCACTTAAATCCAATAGTAATAATGTTGTTGGCTTCAAAAAGTTTGTAAGAAAAGTAAAATTTGATTCATTCAAAATCTTTAAAAAGCTAAAGCTAATTATAGAACTAAAATAATATTTCTACTTTACGAGAAATTCCCACTGGTCTTTTAAGATTATCATGATGTAGACTAAGTATAGACAATAGTAAATCAAGGTAATGATTAAATTATGCAAAATTGACAATGTCAAAGAAAACTATGGGTATTTATTATTTCAGTTATATGGTTGCTACTATAGAAAATATACATCATGCATCTTTGGCATAAAGAAAGTTTATTGCTTCTATCCAAAACCCTCTTTTCATTCATGAAAACTCTCAAACTCTTAGACAATTCTCTAGCAATTCTATAAAATTCTTAAGATGTCTCTTGCGCGCTCTCGCTCATTGCATTTTTCAGATCACATATTGGCTATAATTGTAGAAGTACTGACCATCCTCCAATCCTTTTAGTTGGGAATAAGATGAGGAGAAAAGAGTTCCAAGCCCCCAAGGAAGCATGTTCATGCCTTGACTCATAAAATATTTTTTAGTTGTTGTATATTGTAGAGTAAAATATTGCATACCCCTATTTTCAATTTAGGCCACACTTTTGTTCCCACTTTAGTGTCCATTCCCCTAGCATTTGTGTGGGTCCATTTGATCCCTTGCATCAACATTTTTTCTCTCAGGATGCTCAAATTACTCCTTCACAACTATCCGCTAATGTCAACTTTACATTATCTGCATGTTTCTTTTACCACATGTTATTTTTTAGTGTGATTCATTTGGACACTAGCAAACCACATGGTCATCTATGCACTGCACGTTCATCTACTAACATCCCAATTCTCAAATATCAATCCTACATATTTTTTCCACTTGTCACTTGTCTAGGTTGATGGAAATGGTACAAAAAATTCTAGAACAGTTTGGGAGGCTCTTTCCCCCTCCTCCTCTTTCTTTTAAATGAAGTTCTTTGGTTAATTCAAGGCTCTCTCTCTCTCTCTAATAAAATCTCTCTACCTTCTCTCTTGGTGTCTCTTAGGTTTCACTTACAACATTGCAATCATCTTGCTCTCTTGTTTTTCTACAATAGTCTATTATTATCTATGATGCTTCTTACAATAATATTTCTAACTCTCTTTATTTTTTCAAGATTTCAAGTAATATCTTCCTAATCTCTCTTGTATCTTTGAGCATCTTTGGATTTATGACATCCATTGTCTATTATTTTATCTCATGTAATTGGGGTTTTCCTTTATCACGCATGGTTTATTTCTATTACTTTATCATTTATTTATCTTTTTTTTTTATCTATCTATCTATCTGGCTGTTGTGGAGGTGGAAATACCAAAACATGGATTTGGCTGAGGCAAGTTTCAAAACAACCCCAAACATTTTCTCTCTCTTGCATGTGTGCAGGTTTATTGGAAGTGTTCAACCACACAAGGGTTTTCTTATGTTCTATTTATTTATTTTATGTTCATTTCTATTATTTAATACCTTTTAAATATTGTTTATGACTTTTGAGTTTTGTAGGTTATCTAATCTGCAAACTTGGGTTTTCTCCACATTTTGAATTTTCTTTTTATGGTCTATACAAGACTATAGCATACCATGTAGATTTCCATGCATTGTACTAGTGTCCGTGGACAAGACACTCAGATTTGGACTGAAGATTCTCTATCATCTCGCCTTCCCATTTCTACAATCAAAATATTTCTTCTCCTTATCTATAAATAAATATCTTCACTAGTTCATCTAGTTAGGACATATTTGAATGTATGTTGTGAACCTAGCTCTGAAGAAAATATAGTTTTCATTTGGCAAGGTCAAATTTACACCATTATATTTTGGTGAGCCCGATGTGAACACTACTTTTGTATCATTTTCATAAAATCTTCTTCATCATCCCTTTGGGTAATTCTACCTTTAAAAAATGAAAACTCAACTTGTTTTTCTGTTCAAAAGTTTTTTGGGGGGCACTACCTCGAACCTCATTCCATGTCGTCAATTTAGAGATAATATTTTGTCCTTATACTAACTTGTTTATGCATTAATTCTTTAATTTGGATTATTATTTTCAAAATTCATTTTCTATCTTCTTCTATAAGTTCAATTTCTAGTTTTACTCAAAGTACTAACAATGTTCATTTTCATGCATGTGATGGTGACTTAGCTCTTTCTATGTCCCTATATGCCTTTGATCCCTCTTGTAAAACTATTTCTATCATGGAAGATATTTGGTTACAAGGAAATGAGATCATTGATACTTTTCTTAATGTTACTCTACCTTCCTTTCATTCTTATGTACTATCCTCTCAAGATGGTGCATTAGTGAAGGATGATTCTTCTATCACATCTAATCCCCTAGAGATTGATGTTGAGAAAGTCCCTTTGACTAATTCTTTTGCGAATTTCAATGAGCCTGTGAATATGATTGAATTCTTTTTTGCCTCTTGCATGTCTAAGAGACCACCCATTTATGTGACTACAACTAGTCCTTCTCCAAAGAGGGTTCTTTATATTTTTAGTGTTCCTTTTAAAAGGGACTCACCAAACATTTTTATGAGATATACAAATTCTAAAGCTCCTTCCTACTGAATAGTAGCTCATGGGTGAACCCACAATAGTGGGTTACATTTTTTTGGAGAAAGGAATTCGCCCCAAAAAGTGCGACCAAAGAAAAATTAAAACTTACTTTCGATCGAAATTGACAAATACTTTTGATCGTAAGTGAGTAACCTACGATTGAAAGTACCAAAAAGTAGTACTTTCGATCGTAAGTTACTTTTGATCGAAAGTACTAAATTACTTACAAAAGTGCCAAAAAGTAGTCAAATCGTGAAATTACTTTTGATAGAAAGAATTTTTGATTGAAACTAAATAGTTTCGATCGAAACTACTTTCTATCAAAAATAGTTTCTATCGAAACCCTCTGATTAGAGGCTATTTGACGAGGCTAACAGAAATCTATAGTTTTCATGGCTTCGGAGCTCAAGCACGGGGCTCAAATGGATGAATAGGGAAACATCCTTTTGCATAGCACAAGTACTCAGAATGAGCTTTCTAAAGAATATAGATTTGAGATTTTTTGAATTAATTAGGTCTATGTTTTTTGACATGTAGCAAATGTAGGTTTTTTATCCAAAATAAGCCTCCAACTTTGACGTTCCAATTTGAAAAATAACAGTACCCTCCGGCTTTGCGTCTACTTTCTATCAATTTTTTTTTTTGAATTTTGATAAATGCACAAGTTATAAGCTATGCAGTCAAGGTATGTCAAAATTATGGTTTACTCTACTTCAAATGTTCATAAAATATGCAATAATCATGACAATGCCATCAAACCAATTGCATACCCTCCATAAGGATGTTACAAAACCAAATTCAAAAGAATTGCATTGGTATCTATTTTAGAAAAAAAGTTATTCTCTATGAAGTCAATGTAACTTTTTGAAAATGATGTTTTCAGCTACATAGCAGTTTTCGTGGGAGAAAAACAAAACCATTCAAATTAATTCAATAAAAGAAAAATATATATTTAGAATCTAGACAAAAAATCCTAAAAGACTCTAGTTTACTTCATCTTTCGATTTCAAATAGTTTAACGACAATATGGATCTGAATCTGAAAGTTGTTTCCAAAATGTAGACTTCAATGTCCGTTTAGTCTTGAAAAAGTGTAACCCACTATTGTGGGATCACCCTAAAACTTATAACACTCATAGAAATAAATAAAATATTAATAATCCAACTTCTTTACCACATTCTAAACAAAGTCTTCCTCAAGCACCTAAACCTAAAGTATTCTTATTATGAACCAACCTTACATTTGTTTGTATAAGTTGTTCTTATATTATGATAATGACAATATTTGAACACATGGCACTTGCAAAGGCCTCCACAAGATGACCTAATCACATGTTGATTTGTGGTTTTTACTTGGTATTTATTTGCACATTTCACCACCACATGAGTTGATCACATGTTGGCTAGCTTATTCAAGTGATTCACTTGGTATTTGTTGTCGTGGTTTTTGCAATAACCAAAATTTCAAATTTTTGGGTTGTCAATAATCAAAATGTGTCAAGTTTTGGGTTCAAAAATGAGAATCAATCCATGAGACTTGTAGTATTTTAACAACTCCAAATTCTTTAGCTCGTAGTCAGCTTCGTATCGCACTTGGAATTTCCCAAATCAGAGTTGCGAGTCAAAAGTTATGCATTCTTGAAGATGGTGTTTTAATTTTAAATTCATTTAAAATTAAAATTCTTAAGTAAAGTAAAATCTTAATTTTGGGAAAGGTTAATGGTTAAGGGTCAACATTTCAATATGCCCCGTCAACATCCCAACTTCATCTCAACCTTAACTTTTGAGCAAAAATTAATGGTTAGGATTTTGAATTGTGAAAATGAAAAGCTAAAAGATTAGAAAGCTACAGGTCAACATTTTATCTTGATCAACATTTCAACTTTTTCCCAAACCTTAACTTTTAATTAGAATCCTAACTTTTGCCGAGAATTACCCTAATCTTAACCTCATGAACTTTCAAAAACCCAAACCCCAACTCCAGCTTTGTAACTACGTGCAGGATACTTTCAAGCAAATACAACCGACTGTTGTAAAGCCGAATTCCACAATCTTTGCCAACGTCCTCCATACTTGCTCGAAATGGCAGACTCAGAACATATTTCAGACCATGAAAATACATTATGGAAAGATACAGAGGATGCACGCCAATTATTTGGCATAATGTTCGAATGCATGGAAAATATGGAATTATCCATGTGTGAGCGGCTTATCAGAAGCCTCAATGTGATATTGTCTCATGGAATGCGATGATTTCAAGATTCGCAGTCTGTAGATTTTGAAAGAAAGCTCTCAATGAAATCCTGGAATGCCATGATTGCAAGATTTGATAAAAAGGCTTTCAAAAGATTGACATATGGCTAGAAATGCAAATGAGGTTATCTTTCTTGCGCAACCCAAGACACAAAATACAGTTGTTTACATAATGTAATTGGCAGCAATAAAGCCGAGCTTGACAACCTATGTCGCAATCCTCACGGCCTATGCAGAATGGAAGTTTCAAAGAAAAGTGGCATGCATACAAAATGTGGAGTCATGGGCAATACAGGATAACTGTTTGACCGAATGGCTCAAGGTGATGTCGCTTTAGTGGTTTGGAATTAAACATTCGCAATCTTATGCAAAATAGACTTGTCGTCAACGTGCAGAAACCATCGAGCATATGCAATTGACAGATGCAAATAAAAATCCCAATCCCACCACCTTTCACTGTTAAAACACAAGGTCTCAAAGGGAAGTTATAGTGAGGAAATATGAAATTATTGCAGCGTGGGCACACCGTGAATTTTGTTGAAAAATCTCATAAACTCAAGTCAATGTAATCGGCTGGCAATGAGCCGAATATCCCAACCTTGGTCGTGACCTCTATAGGAAAAGTGCATTCAAAATGGAAAGCATGTGACTCCTTTTATAGAGTTTCTTAAATCCCATATAGTGTAATACTCGCAAAATGTGCACAGGATGATTGATAGAAATATGGTCTTCCAACATATTACTATTGCACGGTATACAAAAATGCAATGAGCACGGCCCTCTGTATGACAGACTGCCCATCAGAAGGCTCGCGGGTTCATACAAATATCATAGACAATGCACATGAATTGTTCGACAGAATGTCCAAGATGTCACCTCAGGGAATGAAATGAAACGGTTATAGGTCAATAAAAGGATGGTTTGTTGAAAACCACATAGCAACATTCAAGGAAAAGAAACCAGCGGTCACAAAACCAAATTTCAGAATGTCTCCCAACGTCTTTTTTGTCAACATACAAAATTATGAAGCTTTGCAATAAGGTATGGTCGTCCATTGAAGCGTGAAGAACGAAGGACTTTTATAAAAATTCGTGATTGTATACATTCTCATCGAAGGCAATGATCAAGAGACTTTTGAGTAGATTAATGAGTGAAGCTCGCTTCTATAGCTTTGGCCACATTATCTGTGTTCCTCCCATGTGACGTGTAAAATGAAAGCGTTATAGCAGATTGCTAATATCCATCGAAGCATTAGATAACACAGATCTTTGCTACATGTTGGAGTTACAAATATCACCGTCAACTTGCACTCAAAATATGGAATCACACACAAATAGCTAGATTTATTAATAGAAGGCCTTGAAGAAATGTAATTTCATGCTTTGTCATAGTTGCGAGATGTGCACCTCTTATGTGAATGCAATCGGCTATTATGGCCATTATGACATTCTCTAAAAAAAAATTGAAGTTTCCATGCATGAGTCAAATGATGTTGTACAAGAAATAGTTTTTGGCTTGCTCTCGAGGGTCTTTATCTATCTAGATAATGAAGGAGAATGGTTTATACTGAAGGAGGAGTTTGGTAGAAATGCACAATGCACATATCAGAAAATTAAAGAGTATCAGATATGTCAGAAGTTACGAGATTTGAGATGAAAATTGAGAAAAATTGAAAGACACACTAGTTTCTATTATGATACAAAGAGGAAAAGTTTGGACGATGATCATTTTTAAGGTCTCAAAAAGTTAGTTAAGTCAAGGCATGTGAAGATAGAAAGATTCGTCAACGTCATCGATAACCTGGTCTATTCTCAAAGTTGTATTTTTCGAGCTATCTTTGGTAAAAGTAACTTGTGTTACTTTTTTAATTAAAGTTAGAATTTGGGCTTAATTTTGTAAAAGTTGGATACAAATCCTAACTTGTTTGTAAATGAGTAGTTACCTAAGTGGTTATCCAAGTGGTTACAAGGTAGTTATTCTCTCAAGCATATAAATACAAGGCTTTACAATGGAAAGGGGAGACTTTTTGCAAAACGGGGAGAAACTCTGTCGGATTGTGTGGAGAAACTTACAAAGAACTTTTATGTTCATACTTCATACTTGAAGGATTATGAACTTGTATATTTTTAAAAGAATAACCAAAATGTATTTGATTCATATGTCTTAAATAAATTTTCTAGTTATGGCTATTGATTTGTCGTATGTTAAATTGATGATCCCTTTAAGTACATTGGATATAAGTAAAAGATGAAGCATGTTCACACCCTGGTATCTTGGTTAGAAAATGTTGAGGTTACATGTTTCCTCGTACCTTGAAACATGTTTCCTTTCTTTTATCGATTTCACATATCCAACTTATCTCGTATTTAAAACCCCTTTGTAACCTATTGTCATTTAGGAATCTCATATGGT
Source organism: Thuja plicata (assembly GCA_018584345.1). Lineage (NCBI taxonomy): Eukaryota > Viridiplantae > Streptophyta > Pinopsida > Cupressales > Cupressaceae > Thuja > Thuja plicata. The sequence continues at coordinate 180,645 of MU224574.1, read as the reverse complement.
ATTCGTATGTCTACTATTGGGGTTTATGTCATCTATTTCCTATAGTTTGTTTTGTCTCCTTTTTGTACTTTCAAGTGAAAAGTACTCAAAAAATACAAATACCCACATCATACGAGGGAGTTGTCCCTCTTAAACGCAGAGGAAGGTTGTGATTAGATCATGATCCAGTTACAATCTCTCCAACTGTTGGCGGGGTGGTCACTATTCACAGGGCAAATGGGGTCAGTTTTCAAGACAACATCGCACTGACAAATCTGTTTACCAACAGTACTTAAAACCCTATCTTGCAAGTTGGATCAAGCTAAAATTAATATTTCAAATGACTTATTTTGTATGTTAGCAAGATATTTTGTTTTGGGCATGTATTCATACAACCATTATTGTTGATGGCAATTGCGCTATGATATGATGTTTTCTAATATATAAGTTCTTTTTCTAGGCTATGGAATATCATATCTCTATTAGGAAATGCATTTTTGGGAAAATAGAGACAATTTCAAATAGGATTTGAAAATTTGAACTGGTCTTTTTACTTCACCTAGCCACATGCCATGAACATATTTGTTAGGTTTTATCTAATTGTTGACTTCAGGTGAACCCTAGGGAAATTTCTTCTGAAGTTGTCTCTCAATCTTTAACTATTGCAACATGGATTCACACTTGGATGTTAATATGCTTAAAATATTGGTTGATAGATACATTCAACCTTGTGTTTTTACATCTACTAACATAGAGAAGCTTGTTATCGATTATAGGTTTGATTATGGTTACTCTTATACTCATGGTTTTATTCCATTTAAATTACTTGCTACTAATGATACATTTGGAGAGTTGTTGAATTTTGTTAGGTTAGGTTGATCACTAGAGATGTGAAGCCAAAATTTGAGGTCTTTGAATATTTTCTTCCATGGGTGAATGAGGATGTTATGAGGGGGGATATGGACTTGTTTTCTTCTCTCCACACTCTCTTCCATCATCCTTTTTCACAGTGAAGATTTAGTTTTTCAAGATGACATTCTTTACATGGTTTCTCCTCCTTTGGTTTTGCACAATGAAGACAATAATGATGTTCGTGCTTGGTCGGGTAGTGACGAGTCTTCATCGTCTTTCTCAGGATCGAATAACTAAGGATTAGATACAATGCATGCCCGTGATATTTTCTTAAGCTCTTTGTTCTTATGTGGCTTACTAGATCTTTTAGTTGCAAATAAGTTTTTATTCTATTGAATCATGATGGTCTTTTTTAATTATGACCAAATACGTACCTATGTATATTTTATATTTGACTATTTATTTTGTAGTATGGGGGTTGGATGGTGGCTACTTAACACTCTTTGTGGAAACTATTGTCACCATCTTGGTTGAGATTTATAACTTCTTGCATTTCTAGTTTTTGGCATTTTTTGCTAGGAAATAATTATCTTATAACTTTTCTTTGGATTTCTATATAGTAGTAAATATTTTTAGTGTCAATTATGCCACTTTTATCTTAAAAAGAAATTAATTAAAAAATATATATGCAACAAAAGATTTGAAAAAACATCAATGGGCTATATATCTGTGTAACAAATCTACATTTTAAGAATTAGGACTTTATTCTTCTATAAATAATGTTATGTAGGACATCATAAACATTACTTCTCAAAATATTGACTACTATTTAAGTTATATATATGTGTGTGTGTGTGTGTGTGTGTGTGTGTGTGTGTGTGTGTGTGTGTGTGTGTATATGTATGTATATATATGTATATATATATATGTATATGTATATATATATAT
>MU224574.1:118921-150517 GCA_018584345.1 Thuja plicata | reverse complement strand
CTATTTCTTGCTTCCTCTCGTGACAGGTTTGCATGCAGGTGATCTTGGGTGAAGTTGCATTTATCAACTTCTACATGGTATATCTAATTAGTAACTTTCCTATTCACTCTAGTTTGCTTCAGCTAACCTTAGGGTTTCCCTTTTAGGGTTTCGTGTTTCCTTTTATAAGGATTCACTTGTTAGTTTTCATAATATAGAGATTGTATTTTGTAATTCATTAGTGTCAATAGAAGTTTTTTTCTATCACAATGGATTTCCAGTCTCTGCCTTTTTGGCCTCCTTAGTTTCTTTCTTCTGTCTTCTATTTCTTGCTTCCTCTTGTGACAGGTTTGCATGTAGGTGATCTTGGGTGAAGTTGCATTTATCAACTTCTACAAGCATATCCTAGTTACACAACCGATAGTGGATAGGCAACATCTACCAAAGCAGCCTTATCTTTATATGTACTCATAATGGATACAGTAGCCCCATCTGGGCAAGGTGGAGTGTTGGAACTATTTTCTGGATGACATGACTGTAGTAGTGTGGCATCCTTACCTGGATTATTAGGAGTGGGGATCAAATAGGCACCCGATGCCTTATTATTTTTAGGGAAGGTACCTGGTCAGACGGACCAAATATGTCCTTGAGAGATTTTTGGTCACTCGTGTATTGAGGCAGTATGACTAATTGTAGGGTAGGTTCTAGGATACATCTGTATATGTACAGATTCATGATGAGACACCATAGTGGGGACTACAGTTGGTCTATGAGACCGTGCAGAGAGCCATTACAGAGATGGTAGCAGTACCTTGGGATCTATAGCATGATGTGGCCGATGCTATATGTTTAGATGGAATTCATGCTCAGATGCTTCAATATCCATTTCCAAGGTTTATAGTGCCTGATGAGGTCATTCCACAGATTGAGGATCCACTAGATTATGATCCTATTGAGGACCATCCTATCAGTGCTCAACAAGGAGCTTAGAGAGATAAAGGAGCGATAGGGAGGGATGGAGGTAGAGATGGGGGGAGACATGGGAGGGATGCTAGGTGCCCTCCTCCTTACAGGGGACAAGGTCCAAATCACCAGGATGATGCGGATGATAGGGGTGGAGGTGCAGTGGGTGGTGGAGAGAGCGCCAGTGGTAGTGGGATTGGCAAGCGGACTCGGCTTAGATTTGTTGCTCCTCAGAGGGAGCCATGTCCTTTGTTGACTAGAGAGAAGTAGAGACACAGGAAACAACAGTAGGATAGGCCACAAGATAGACCTTTAGGGAAGGATACAGGAAGGGGCCTAGGCCGAGATGGTGATGCATTATCTCAGTGTGAGAGTGAGTGAGAGAATCTCAGAGCACAGATTACCACATTAGAGTCTCTTCTAGAAGATAGAGATACACAGCTTGAGCGGCTCAGGGAAGAGAGGGACACACTGGTTGAGTGCTTGAGATTTGAGAGGGACACACAGGCTCGTATGATGGTACACATGGGATAGAGAGCCACATATTATTATGCTCTATATTATGTTGTAGTGCCAGAGGGTCAGAGAGCACTGTCCTTTTCATGTTTGGCCCAACAGTCTGAGGGGACCATGCCACCACCAGATCCATTTGTGCCACCTCCTCTTCCTCCTCCAGATCAGGGAGAGGGTGGGAGTCAGTCCTGATACAATATTTTGTTATATATTTTTGAGATCATATTTGTATATCTGGTTCCTTCTAAGATCATTCTTTTGTACGATGACATTTATACATGTATATCTGATTCATACTGATACTTTAATACTCTTTTTGTAGACATTTACCATATTTTTTATTTGTTCCATATCTGATATACCAAAGAGAGTTGTTCCTGATTTTGATATGTTCATATATTCTTATGTTTGGATAGATATTTTAGATTTTGATGCACATGTGATTATGTTTATCTTGGTCTCCTGATGAGTTAGATTAGATATGAGATTACATCTTTTATGCTCACGTGATTTACTACTGATATGAATGTGTTTTTTTAAAAGATGTTAAGTGAATATGCAAATGAATATTTTTGAGATTTTCTGTATGCCAATAAATGTATGGATGCACTTAGGATGTAAAATTAAATGAAATTCTTGAATGCTTTGTTTTTGTCTTTTTCTCTTGCTCATTTTATGAATATAGAATGTATGTCATGGATATGCAATGCCATTGATATCAGTAATATTAATGCATGTAATTAACTTGGATTTTAGATGAATCAAGAATTTATTTTAAGCTCAAGTCCCTTTTATGTTGTTCCTTTTGAAAAATGAATCATGCAATCTATAAATGCATCTACATGCAGACTCCTAGGACTATCACTGATGTTGGTACACATTGTAGTATTTTATTATCATTGGGCGTTTGTTGTACAAACATTACCTAATAGTAGAACTTTCAGTAATATCCACTGGTATCATGAAAGTATGAATACTATGTGTATTGGATACAATGTCAGAAATAAACATAGGCATCAAGGTATAGAAGCCAGGACGACAAGTTAGTTATCTCCTTTTAATGTTTAGGATGAGTTTTTGTTTAAGTGTAATGTAAGATATGTGACTCGTAATGACCTTAAAAATTCATATCCTTGGGTACATCATATAGAATACACCTTAGTGAGAATCTAATGTTTTTAGAAAATATACAAGGAAATTGTTTCAACCTCACCATAGTTTACACATAAAAGGATCGAGATATATGCGGCTATCCACTCATTTTGGCATCTCTTACCATAAAAATCCTAGTTAGGTAAAATTATAGGATCATTTGGAACAATCACCATACGCTGAAAACTAAGAAAATGTTATTCCCCCTATCCTTGTGACTCTTTGTCTTTGAATAGACATCATGGAGTAACTCAGAAGACATAACAATCACCAATTGAGAATCAATCAAAGAAATCTTATAATTGCTTAGATGCCCCCAATATGAAACATCATAGGAACATAAAAGAATCATAATCAAACCAAGATCAAACTATGTCTTTAAGTAGTATTGAGAAATACTATTGATTCATTTTTCAAGTGCAATAGAGATTTATCAATCAGAATTTGGAATATAATTAATATGTTTTCATGTTTGAGTGTATGCGAGATTAACTATGTCAGCAATTGCAATCCAATGTAGTGTTTTGAAACACTGGTTAATGAAAGTGTTGAAAAATGCTTGTTCATTTTAAGTTCCTGGATTAAAGTGTTGAGAAACACTAATTTGATGTTTGTTACCATTTTGGAGAGGCAAACCATCATAGACAATATGCTTAAGACAACCTAGTAGATGCAGACTGACCATGCTAGCAAAGATGCCCCTAGTGCAGAATGACTATTCCTAAGAAATTAATGCAGACAAATCCCAAGCAAGGATAGGACATTTGTAAGGAATTAGAGTCACCAAATAGCACAAGTGCAATAATGAAAGTTTAGTGTTATTAGTGTTTTGATAGATAGAGCACAGAGTTTGAATGACACCTGTTTGCTAGGTTTTCACCACTTGGCAAAGCTTTTTTATTTTTGCTACCAAGACGCCTGTTTACCAGGTTTATATCAAGGCACTTTTCTCTTTTTCAAATTTTTTGCTATTTTTGATTTTTTAATTTGCTTGTAGTATCAAGGCACCTATTTTCCAAGTTTTCACTATAGATACCTTTGTTCAGGACTTTTTCCACTATTTTTGGATTTCTTCAAGATTAATTTTTTTATTTTTTTGGTATTTTCTGAGCTTGTCACTATATAGACTCTGCTAGCTAGACATCAAGCATAGAACCAATTCAAATGTAGAGTATTAATGGGATCCGGAAGAATGTCCCCCTCATGTGTAGCTAGCTGATAAGCTCTAGTCCCAAAAGTTGCAGTAATGACATAAGGTCCCAGCCAGTTTGGTTCAAACTTTCCTTTCTGGTCTCTGTTAGGCTGGTTCTTAGGGTTCTCTTTTAGAACGAGATCCCCCACTTGAAATTTTCATGGTTTGACCTTTTTATTGTACCCTTTTGACATGCATTTTTGGTACACTTTCAGATGATCAAATGCTTGTTGCCCACGCTCATCAAGTAAGTCTAAATAATTTACCTGATCAATGTGGTATTGTTTGTTAGTAACAAGACCTTGTAAAGATACCCACAAAGATGGGATTTCAACTTCAGTAGGTAATACTGCCTCAACGCCATAGACTAGGGAAAATGGTGTGGCTCCTGTTGGTTTTTACCTTGAGGATAATAGATTGAGGAACAATGTTGAGTAATGTGGAACTGTGTGCAAAGGTCTTCAATGTCTTGGCTTTTAAATTGGCCTCCATTGTCTACTACAATTGAAGAGGGTATCCGATATCTACAAATAATGTAGTTCAAGATAAATATAGCCACCTATTTTCTAGTGGCTTTGATAAGCGGCACAGCTTCAACCCACTTTGTGGAATACTCAGTGGTTGTAATGATGTATTTATGTCCACTTGAAGAATTAGGATATATATATATATTGCTGAAATGGTGAATGTGTTATGAATGGTATGAGTTCTCTAGCAGGAGCATGGATGATATTTCCAAGTGTTTGGAATTTATGACATGTCTTTGAAAATTGAATAGCATATTTTTCCATTGTGGGCGAGTAATAGCCTACTCTTAGCAATTTTTTAGCTAGTGGAAAGCCATTTGAGTGTGATCAAAATACACCTTTGTGGACTTCTTTCAATGCGTTATCCGACTCTTCATGTTCTAAACACCTAAGAAGTGTACCGTTAAGACCTAGTCTATATAAGCTATTAGTAATGAGTACATAATGTGATGGTGTCTGAATTAAGGCTCCTTTTTCATTTCTAGATAGATCATTGGGTATAGTTTGGTAAGTTAGGTAAGCAACGATTTTAGCATACTAATATGGGTCTTGGGCGTTTAAAGCACAAATTACTTGGTATGCAGGGGTATCAAAGGCTGGGTAGGATAGTTTATCCACCAAGAAGTCATAGTAGAATTGATGTTCCTACAGTTGTAACATGGATGCCAATGTAGGCATAGCATCTACAGCTTTATTTTCTATTCTTGGTATTTGTTGGAATGTGACAAAGACAAAGTACTTCTTTAGGTCACCAACCAATTGTTTATAGGGCATCAAATTCTCATCTTTTATCTAATAATATCCATTTACTTGATTGATAATGAGCTGGGAGTCACCATACACATATAACTCTACAATCTTCCATTCCATAGCAAGTTTAAGGCCATTTACTAATGCTTCATATTCAAAAATATTATTTATGCATGGAAACATTAATTTGTAGGACTTGGGTATTTTGTAGCCTTGAGGAGTTATGAATAAAACCCCTACTCTAGAGCCTTGTTGCATGAAAGAAACATCAAAGTACATCTTCCACAGATACTCGGTTTGATGCATAATTATTTCATCAGGGAACTAAATTCTCAAAGGTTCATCACCTTTGAGTTGTAAATCAACTAATTGATCAGCAAGGACTTGTCCATTAATAGCCCTTCTATCCATGTACTCAATGTCAAATTTTCTCAGAATCAGGACCCACTTTGCTAGTTTTCATGTTAATGTTGTCTTTCTCAAGAGGTATTTCAAAGAATCTATCTTTGCAATGAGATTTACTGTATGTGATAGCATATAATGTCTCAATTTCTATGATGCAAAGACAACTTCTAAGTAATATTTTTCAATTATGTTGTAATTAAGTTCATAAGATACTAGTGTTCTGCTGATATACTAGATTTCCCTTTCCTTTTTAGTTTCATCTTCTTGTGCTAGAAATACTCCCAGTGATGTAGTCGTAGCTAAAATATAGAGGAGCAATAGCCTTCCATGAATGGGTGCCATAAGAATAGGAGGAGTAGCCAAGTACTCTTTTAACTCTTTGAAGTTATGTTCACAATGTTCATCCCATTTGAAGGTGACACCTTTATGTAGCAATTTAGTAAAGGGTTGTGCTCTGTCTGGAAGTTGTGACATAAACCTTCTGATGGACTGAAGTCTTCCTTGTAATGTCCTCATTTAACTAATGTTGTGTGGAGGATTCATTTCTAGTATAGCTTTAAATTTTTCAGGGTCTACCTCAATTATTTTTTTATGATACAATAAACCCTAACTACTTCCCTGATTGAACCCCAAAGGCACATTTCTTTGGATTGAGCATGAGTTGAAATTGATCCATGCAATCTAATATCTTCCACAAGTCTTCAATATGAGTAGTTCTTTCTTTTGATTTAGCTAAGGTATCATCCACGTAATCGTCTATGTTTGTATGCATCATATCATGGAATAGAGTAGTCATAGCTCTTTGGTATGTAGCACCTACATTCTTTAACCCAAATGACATAACTTTCCAGCAAAAAGTTCCCCATGCACATGTGAATGCAGTCTTCTCTTGATCCTTAAGGAAAATTTTAATCCGCTTATAACCTCATAATCCATCCATTGATGAGTACATTTGGTAGCATGTTGTTAGATCTATGATCATATCAGTGTTTGGTAGTGGAAAATCATCTTTAGGACATGCTTTGTTTAAGTCTCTAAAGTCTGTACAGGTCATGATAGATTTATCTCTTTTAGATACTGGAACCACATTAGAAATTCATCTTGTGTAAGTGATGACTCTTATGAATCCATCTTTTAGTAATTTTTCTAGCTCTACTTTCACCAGTAATGCAACATGAGGATGCATCTTTCTTAGTTTCTGTTTCACAGGTTTGATCCCAGGAGCTATAGACAAATGATGCATTATTAACTTAGGATCAAGTCCAGGCATATTTGTGTAAGACCATGCAAATTTTATCTTTTTCTCTTTCAGGAATATTGTGAATTGTATCTTCTCCTTGTTTGATAAGGATTGTGCCAGGTGAACAATTTGAGGAACTTTAACGGTGCCCAAGTTAACTGGTTCTGTTAGTTCTATCAAAACTGAAGATCTTTCTTGAAAGTGTTTAGTGAAAAAATCAAGAATCTAATCTTTTGGTGCCTCTAAGAGGTTTTCACCATCATATACATCTTTTATTTTTACTATTTTAGAATCTGACACTGCCACAGTGTGGTTTTCACCATCAGTTCTTTTTTTTATTTTTTTTATTTTTCATTTTGTCACTGAGAAACTTGATATCTTCATGTGACATGTTCATGCTCCTTGCATTGGTGGAAGAAGGATAAGGTTCATGATAGGATTAGGATCTGAATTCATCCAATCAATTGAGTCAAGATTTATCAAGGATAATGAATCAGAGTTTGGTAGGGACAGTATCACATTAGCATCAAAACTATTAATGGACAAGACATGTTCTGTTAGGCCTACTTCTATGATGTTTAGATCATCAAGAGTTAAACCATAATTAATAGGGTCATTGTTAGTAATATGTGGACCTATCTCTAGTGAATCATCAGTTGTCTTCTTCTTCTCTTACCAAAATAGAACTCATTTCTTGTATTCTCATAATATCATCTAGTCCTAGTAAAAGACTAGTTTCACCATCAATAATTCTAGGTAATGGTATCTCATCTAACTCTGGAACATCAGTAGTATTAGGGGAAGTGTTAGAAATTTCTCTTGTTTGAAATATTGGTGCCAAATTATGAATCACATCTACATCAATTTCCATGGTAGCATCAGATAGGACATCCCATTCATAATCACGTGAGCCTGTTATTTCATCATTTGATCTGTTTAGAAACTCAACAATAGTTACCTGATGTACTCTATTAGCCACATGTAGATCAAAGTGTGGTAAGTATAGGATGTGTGAAACTGTAACTAACTGCCCCCAGTTTTGATGTGAATCATGTTGTTGGGGTGGGTTTTCAGTAGTTGTTTCTATCAAGTGTACTTCTGGAGTGTCTTCTGTTGTTTCTTCTATCTCTAGAATATGAGCTTGTGTTAATAAAGGAACATGGGTATCTTGTGGTGTCTCAAAGCTAGGTACATATCTTTCTCCTTGATATTTGGTATACTCTATACCAATATGCAATAATCTCTCATAGGTCCATTGTTCTATTTATGTTTCCTCTTATTCATCACTTCCTTCATCAAAGATTAGACTATCTCTTGAAGTAGGGTTTTCAGATTTATTATTGAAACCTAGTCCTATTTTATCTTTTGTATTTTTGAAATCCATGTGTATAGGCTCAATAAGTCCCTTTCCTTTGTCACCTAAAGGTCCTTCTCCTTTATATCCCATTGGTTTGAGGAGATCATATCCTTTACCATACTTTTCTGGGGATATTTCCACATGTTTTACCTCATTGTCTTTTGGTTCTCCCTTGTAAATCCAAGCCAAGATTGCTTGTTCTTCTTTGTCATCCTCTTGGGATGTAGATGCTTTAACCATACCAATTGCTTTGTGAATTTATGGCTTTTTATATTTAGTGGGTGTGAAAGACGGAGAAGTTTTCCCATAAGATCTTGATGATATTGGAAGTTCTGTCAATGAGGGGGTCATGTCTAGCTTGTATTCTCCCATACTGGTTTCTTCAATTTTTAAGGTCTTTCCAAATCTTTTCATAACCATGTCTTTAGTAGTTTTAGGTACAGTCTTTTTTGGAACTTCCTTATTATGAGGGACCATACCACCTGCTTTAATATTGTTGCAAGTATAAGTAGCATCTGCAAGAGTTGTTACCTCCACCCCATTATGTGGGAATTTGATACATTGATGGTAAGTAGATGGTACTACTTGAATTTCATGGATCCAGGGTCTCCCTAATAGTATTTTGTAAGCCAAAGGTAGATCTAGAACTTGAAATATCACATTTCTTTTGACTGGTCCTATTCTGATTGGTAGAACAATGAGACCTTTAGAGGATATTTCTTCTTCATCCTAAGATTTTATAGTGATTTTACTTCTTAAATCAATGGTTTGTTCTGAGAGACCCAACTTCCTGATTATATTAAGAGTAAAAATGTTCAACCTTGTGCCTCCATCTATCAATACATGGGATTTGTGAATTAAGACTTCAATGTGTAGAGGTTGGTTATGCGGATGTGTCAATGATTTATCATCTTCTTCTGAAAAAGAGAGGTAATGTGGTGCTGAGATTTAATTAACCATTGCTTGGAATTTGTCTACATCAATGTCTTTTGGCACATTTGTGAAATGTAGTTCTTGTTCAAGAACTTCCCTATGTACTGAGGAGATTTTAAGTAACTCAAAGATAGAAATTTGAGTAGAGGTTTGTTGCAATTGATCCACCAAGTTATAGTTCGTTGTTGGAATGGTAATTGTGTGTCTTGCTGTCGTCGGTTTGGGAATAGTGACAATAGCTACTTTGGAAGTTGTTGCTAGTTTTGATGAGGAATTAGGTCCTTTGATTGTGAGTTGTGCTTGACTTTGTGTCACTACATTTGATTGGAAAGATGTGACCTTAACACCTTTGATAGTGATTGCATTAATTGATTCATATTTAATGTATAACATGTAGATCACATTATCATTATTGGAGTAGGCATAGTTTACTTCATTTCCTTTTCCTTTAGATGCTTCCCCTTTCTCGTAATTAGGGAATGGTTTATTAAATGCAGTATGGTCTTCATTAGTGGTGTGTCCTTCCACTTTGATCTTGCTGTTGGAAAGTTACAATGCAAACAATGGTTGTTTTGTCATTGATGTCAAACCTTAACTGGTGAGACTATTGCTATCTGTTTGAGTACCATATCTATTGATTGATGAAGAATATTTAAAAAGAGGAACAAGTGGAATGGTTGAGTTAAGGAAAAAAACAAGGGTTTTTGATTAGTTGGCACATTGCAAAAACAATGTATTGTTTATCTTTTGATGATAGTTTTACTAGTTGGTTTGTGCCGAGCACCAGTATGCCAAGAAAAATTTCTAGTGACGACTGAGCACCAATGAAATTGTCGAGCAAGTTCAGTGTTGGTCATTTGATAACACAATGGTGGCCGAGCGCTAGTATTTTGATTAATGATGAGATTTAAGATATATGGCCGACATAGTTAATTTTATTGGGATATGTAAAGTTAATTAAATATTGATCCACATTATTTAATGCATGGGTAACCACAATTAATGCATGGATTCAAGATTTAATTAAAGACTACTTTGGAGAAGTAAATGGTAATGTAATGATGGGATGATCTATTAGATCTGACCTAACGTAAGATCTACGATCTTGATTAAGCGGTAAAGATTTATCTGACCTATATGAAGAGGTATAAGATAACCTCAAGGGGTTATTCATGTATGTAATGTGCTTGTGTGTATACAAGAGGATTGCCTAGTTAATTTACTAATTGGCATGACCTAGCAGAGAAGGCTGAACAGAGAAGCAGAGAATTGCATAAGTGATTGCTTGACAAATTTCCAAGCAGATCAAAAAATTGAAATGAGAATGGAGGCCACTCAGTGAGTTAGCATTGGAGCTAAAATTGGATCTGGATTTGCAAAGTAAGTTGTATGTATCAAATCACAACTGTTGATTACTTTCTAACCATTGTATAAGTCAAAATCCTTTAACAAGGTTGACCTAACAGTCATTGTGTAAATCCTCTAAACAAGGTGACATTCAGGTGGAATGTTCTAAGTCCTCTAACAAAGCCACTCCTGATAGGGTGATTAAATCCTTTAACCAGGTCACATTTAGCAATGTTCTTTGTAACCTTTAACAGGGTTGGCTCCTAACAAAGCTCACTTTAGAAGAGTGAAAACTTGGTAGCATGTTACTAGTGGTTTTTCGCAAACTGGGTTTCCACATTAAATACTTGTGTCAACTTGTGTGAATGTTTATAGTTTGTTTTATTGTTAAGTTTCCACAAGCTAATTACATCTGAATAGTAAACTGCATGTTTAGGCTATTGACATATGCTATTGGTGCTGAGTAGATCTGAGTTGTTTAAATTACTACAAAGTTTCAATTGGTACATCTAGACCTGAGAATAATTGATTCACCCCTCCCCTCTCAGTTATTCTAAATTAATTCTAACAATTGGTATTAGAGCTTAGTTCTCTTGAAAATAGTTTGAAGGTACTTGGAGGGAAAAGATCAAGATGTATAAAAATGAGGTTCTGAAGCTGAACAAAGATAACTTCCCTACATGGTAGAGTTTGATGAAAATACATCTGGCCGGTATTGGAGATGATGTTAAGCTCCTTATTGAAAATGCTTATGTAGAACCTACTACACCTCTCACTACTACACAGTTAAGAGAAAAGCAAGAACATAATCAAGCAATCTTGGAGATTGCATCTTCCTTGAGCTATTTTGAATTTGTTGATATAAATAACTACACAAATTCAAAGCAGATGTGGGATACCCTAACAACCATCTATGGAGGAGACACAAATGTGTTGAGAGCCAAATTTGAAAGCTTAAGAGGTAATTTGGATGAAATGAAAATGCAAGAAGGAGAAAAAATAGTTTAGTACTGTGGTAAAATAAAAGAAGTTGTTAATGCTATTAGAGGAGCAAATGGAATAATTGATGAGAACACTATTATAAGCAAGGTACTGAGAACTCTTCTTCCTGTATATGCTATTAGAGTCTCTACAATTCAAGAATTGAGTTGTACTCCTAATAATAATCTAACTTTAGAAGGTCTGGTAGGCAGACTTACTGCATTTGAGATGTCAAATTTTGATAACTACACTCCACAATCTATTGATTCTACACTCAGATCCCAGCTAGTCCTCAACAAATCAAAGAAAGGAAAGAAATGTGTGAACAATGAAAATGACACTCATCATATTGAATATCTTGAAGCACTTATGGAAAAAGACTATCTAGAGGAAAAGGAAAATTCAGAGGTAAACTTCCTATCATTTGTTTTTCATGTAACAAAGTTGGTCATATTGCTGCTAGATGTCTTGATAAGAATGACAAAGATGAAAGAAGTGACAACAAATATGAAGACAAAAATGATGACCGAGCTTTAGAAATTATAAGGATTACAATGAAAAGGGTAAGAAATATTGCTATATAGCTGAAGAAGCTTCTGACAATGATTCTGACAATTCTGATGAAAATGATATATAAGTTGTGTATGTTTCTATGAAAGATGATTCTGATCATGATGAGAAAATTGCACTAATTTCTTATAAGGGTAAAGGTGACCATTGGATTATTGACAGTGGTTTTTTCCATCATATGACTGGTGACAAAGATAAATTTGAGACCTTAGATCAGTGCAAAGGTGGTTATGATAAAATTGGTAATGATGCACTATGTCTTATCAAAGGGAAAGGAATAATCAATTTGACTGACAAAATCAGATGTGACAATGTTTATTGGGTAGATGATCTTAACTATAATTTACTGAGTGTTGCACAGCTAAATATTTATGGCTATAGAATTGAGTTCCATCACAAGAAGGCAAATATCTATGATCCTACTGGAGAACTAGTTGGAAGTGGTGAGCAAACAAAAGGTAACTTGTTCTATCTAGATTTAGCTAAAGAGACATGCTTGTTTGCACAATACAATGATGTTTGGTTATGGCATAAAAGGTTGTGTCATGTAAACTTTGATAACTTGGTAATCATAAGTAAACTAAAAAAAGTTAGAGGGTTGCCTAAGTTAAAGAAACCTGAAAAATGCTATGTGTAAGCAATGTCAACTAGGAAAAATGACTAAGTCTAGTTTCAAGAGTAAGACTCATACTTCAAACGAAATTCTAGAATTAGTTCATACTGACCTCTATGGTCCTATTAGAGAGAAAAGTTACTGTGGAGCTATATATTTCATTCTATTTGTTGATGATTATTCTAGGATGATGACTATGATGTTTCTTAAGGAAAAATATGATGCATTCCAGTTATTTAAGTGGTACTTGGCAAAAGTTGAAAAGGAGAGAGGTAAAAGTTTGAAATGTTTGAGATCTGACAGAGGAGGCAAGTTTACTTCCAATGAGTTTAACAGTTTCTGCAATGACTGAGGCATAAAAAGATAGATGTCCACACCTAGGACACCACCACAAAATGGTATTGCTAAATGCAGAAATAGATTTATCATGGACTGTGCAAGAACACTAATGATGGAGAAAAATGTTGCACAAAAATATTTTAAAGAAGATGTAAGTACTGTATTCTATACCCTGAATAGAGTACAAGTTAGGAAAGGTACTAATGCTACACCTTATGAACTTTGGTATGGATATGCACCTAGTGTAAGATATTTCAAAGTTTTTGGAAGCAAATTTTTTATACCAAAGGACAACAGAAATGGAAAACTTGATGCTAAAGGAGAGGAAGGTATATTCCTTGGATATTAAACTAAAAGAAAAGCATACAAGTGTTTGAATTCTAATAATAACAAAGTTGTGGAAAGTGCAAATGTTAGAATTGATGAATATGTAGAAAGAAATGAAGCTAAAAGTATACAAGAACCTATAAGTTACAAGTCATTTGTCTATATAGATGAGGAAGATTCTAATGCATTACCTGAACCTATGAGTGAGGCTACCAAGCAACAGCTAGCACCTACCAAGTCATAGAGTGGGGTTGCCAAGCAATAGGAGGTGAATGCCAAGCTATCTGATGGAGATGTTGAGTCACATAATCAACCTACATTGAACAAGAACAATGAATCTGAAGCAAAACATGAACCTACTCTAGCAAAGTATGTGAGGAAGCACCACAATCCTAATCAAATCATTGGATCGAAGGATTCTTCAGTTATGACATGAAGTAATTTGAGATATGGTACATGTCTGTTATGTGATTTTGAACCTAAAATAGTAAAAGATGGTTTAGAAAATGAATATTGGATACAAGCCATGAATGAAGAAATTGAACAAATTGAAAAGAACAAGACTTGGACACTTGTACCTAGGTCGAATGACAAAAATGTAATTGGTACTAAGTGGGTAATCAGAAATAAGTTGAATGAACATGGATAAGTGACAAGAAACAAAGCTAGACTGGTATGCAAGGGTTATACACAAGTGGAAGGAATTTACTATGGTGAAACATTCACCCCAGTTGCAAGATTGGAAGGAGTCAGAACTTTACTTGCATATGCAGCCTATAGGGGTTTTAAAGTTTTTAAGATGGATGTGAAGTTTGCATTCCTCAATTGTATATTGGAAGAAGAAGTGTACATTGAACAAGCTGATGATTTTGTTTACCCAAATAAGAGGAATATGGTTTGCAGAATGCACAAGGCACTTTATGGACTGAAGCAAGCCCCAAGAGCATGGTATGAGACATTGCACAATTATCTAATAAAGACTGGATTTGCAAGAACTAATGACAACAACAACCTGTATTTGAAGATAGAGCAAAGTAAAGGTCCTTTATTAGCTGAAATTTTTGTAGATGAAATTATATTTTGTGGATAAGATGTGTTATGCCAAACATTTGCAAAAGAGATGCAAACTAAATTTGAGATGTCTATGTTTGGTGAGATTAAATTTTTTGTTGGCTTACAAATATATCAAATGAAGAATGGTATCCATATCACTCAATCTAAATATGTCAAGGAGATATTAATTTTTTTTGGAATGGAAGGGTCAAAGCCAGTGAGTACACCCATGGCTACTAGACAAAAGTTGACAAAGGATGATGATACTAAAGAAGTCAATCAAAACCTCTACAGATCAATGATTGGAAAGATGTAATATGTTGTACACAGTAGACCTGATATTGCCATGGTTGTTGGAATTGTTGCTACATTTTCTACTAATCCTAAGGAAACTCACATGATGGTAGTGAAAAGGATTCTAAGATATTTGAAAGGAACTAATGACTATGGTCTATATTACATAAAGAATGACAAGTTTGAGATCAGAGTTTACACCGAATCTGATTGGGCTGGTAATGTTAATGATAGGAAAAGCACCACAGGAGGAGCATTTATTTTGGAAAAAAGATTGATTTAATGGACAAGCAAGAAACAAAACTGCACCTCACAATCTACAGTTGAAGCCAAGTATGTGGCAACAGTAGTCAATTGTTCTAATATTGTGTGGTTGAAGATACTACTGAAAGGTATGAAAGAAGAGATCACAGAATGAGTTGTCATATATTGTGATAACACAAGTGCCATCAATATTTCTAAGAACCCTATAATGCACTCTAAGACAAAGCATATAGCTATCAAGTATCATTACTTGAGGGAGCTAGTTCAGAAGAAGGAAGTGAGACAGGATTATGTGAACACTAAGGAACAGTTAGCAGACATATTTACAAAAGAACTACCCAAAGATGCTCATGAGTATCTATGAGGTTAATTGGGGGCGATTCCCCTAAATGAAGCTAATTAAGTTCTATATGGAACTGTTACATCAAATGTTATATTCAAAATATTTGACACATTGATGCACATGCAGTCACACTTTAGGAAGCTACCTAAAGCTATGAAGTTGGACAAGAACAGAAAAGAAGATCAGTAATAAAACAAAGATGACAGGAACAACATGATACAAAGTTATGAATAGGGGAATCTACATGATAAAGATGTCAACGTCTTTGGCATTGTTGTCAAAGAGGGAGAAGTTTACTGAAAGAGGGGGAGTTCACTACTTAGAGAAAAAGAGATTGATGAACAGAAACATAAAGACATTAGTGTGATCATAGACACAGAGGGAGAAAAGTTTTGCAAGATGAGAATCAGAATGAAGCTAAAGACATTAGTGAATATTTTCTCATATCAAGGAACACAGGTGAATTTTTGGATTGTATGGTAACTATTCTTGTTAAATTATTGTTGTAAATGTTTAGTGTTTGCCATCAATGCGAAAGAGGGAGATTGTTGGAAAGTTACAATGCAAACAATGGATGTTTTTCCAATGATGTCAAACCTTAACTGGTGAGACTATTGATATTTGTTTGAGTACCATATCTATTAATTTATGAAGAAGATTTAACAAGAGGACCAAGTGGAATGGTTGAGTTAAGGAAAATAACAAGGGTACTTGATCAGTTAGCACACTGGCAAAGCAATGTATTATTTATCTTTTGATGAAAGTTTTATTGGTTGGTTTGTGCCGAGCACCAGTATGCCGAGCAAAATTTCTAGTGACGACCGACCACTAGTGAAATTGCCGAGCAAGTTTAGTGTTGGCCGAGTGCCAATATTTTGATTAATGATGAGATTTAAGATCTTTGGTCGACATAGTTAATTTTATTGGGATATGTAAAGTTGATTAAAGATAGATCTATGTTATTTAATGCATGGGTAACCGCAATTAATGAATGGACTCAAGATTTAATTAAAGACTACTTTGGAGAAGTAAATGGTAATGTAATGATGGGATGATCTATTGGATTTGACCTAACCTAAGATCTACAATCTTGATTAAGCGAAAAAGATTTATCTGACCTAGATGAAGAGGTATAAGATAACCTCAAGGGGATATTCATGTATGTAATGTGCTTGTGTGTATACAAGAGGATTGCATAGTTAATTTATTGATTGGCATGACGTAGCAAAGAAGGCTGAACAGAGAAGTGGAGAATTGCATGAGTGATTGCTTGATGAATTTCCAAGCAGATCAAAAAATTGAAATGAGAATGGAGGCCACTCAGTGAGTTAGCATTGGAGCTGAAATTGGATCTAGATTTGCAAACAAAGTTGTATGTATCAGATCACTACTGCTCATTCCTTTCTAACCATTATATCAGTCAAAATCCTTTAACAAGGTTGACCTAACAGTCATTGTATAAATCCTCTAAACAAGGTGACATTCAGGTGGAATTTTTTAAGTCCTCTAACAAGGCCACTCCTAACTGGGTGATTAAATCCTTTAACCAGGTCACATTTAGCAATGTGTTTTGTAACCTTTAAAAGGGTTGGCTCCTAACAGAGCTCAATTCAAAAGAGTGAAAACTTGGTAGCATGTTACTGGTGGTTTTTCCCAAATTGGGTTTCCACGTTAAATACTTGTGTCAACTTGAGTGAATGTTTATGGTTTGTTTTATTGTAAAGTTTCTACAAGCTAATTACATCTAAATAGTAAACTGCATGTTTAATTTGTTGACATATGCTACTACTATCGATTAGATATGATTTGTTTAAATTGCTGCAAAGTTTCAATTGGTACATCTAGACCTGAGGATAACTCATTCACTCCTCCCCTCTCAATTATTCTAAATTTATTCTAACACTTGCATCCTTCAATAAGGTCTTGTATAACATGTTTGAGTTTAAGACAATTATTAGTCTTATGTCCCTTGTTTTTGTGAAAGACACAATAGGAATTGTCATCCCACCATCTTGGTTTGACTTTTGGTTCCCATGGTTTTGAGTCTAGGATCATAAGAACTTTATTATCCAAGAGTGTCTTTAAAACTATCTCAAGAGGTTCTCTCAAAGGAGTGAATGTTCATTGAGGTTTGGAAGTCCATGGTTGACTCCTGTTGTTCTTGTTGTTTTCTTTAGGTATTTTGGTTGTTACCTTGGCATATTTATTTTATAGCATGCTATTCATTAGATTGAACATTGTTGGTTTAGGATTAGTATTAGATGCATCTACCACTCCATTGTTAACAAAATTCTTGTTTTGTTTCCACCACTTAGGCTTGTTGTTAGATTTGGTAGATTTATCATCACTTTGTGGCTTTATTTATCCTTTCTTAACCATGACCTCTTCAATACAGATGGAATTCTTGATCAATATCCTATCAAAATTGGGTGAATCCTACATTTGCAATGCATAGTTCAATTTAGGTATCAAGTTATTTATGAAGATTTCCATCTTTTCAGATTCAAGAATAGCTCTTAAATACCTTTCAAAGATTCTCCTCCATCTTTGTAAAAAGTGTGTAAAGGATTCACCTATTCTTTGCTTTGTGTTACACAAGTCCATCATGGTTACGTCATGATGTATATTGTAGGAGTAATGTTGGATAAACCATTGAATCAACTCCTCAAAGGATTTTACCTTAGGTGTGAGTTTGGAGAACCACTCCATAGCATTTCCGCCTAGACTTCCTAGAAATAGCCTCATTAGGTATGTAGGTTCATGCATGTACTCTATGCTTAGAGTAAAAAATTCTCTGACATGGTCATGCGGATGAGTCTCTCCCATATACTTGTCATATTTTGGTCTTGCCATGTTAGGAGAAAATGGTATCATTTTGATACTCTTGTCAAAAGGAAATGGACAAATGGAGTCCAAAGAGTATTTTGTCTTCGGTTTAGCCTTCTCTTGTTTGAGAGTTGTAAGTTTAGTTTGCATCAAGGTTAGTTTTTTGGTGAGAATAGAGATAAGAGTTGATACCTCCTTTTCCTTAGGTTTTCAACATCATAATCTTTAGGTAAGTTTAATCTAGTGGATGCTAGATTGAGAAATTATTTCTCTTTGTCTTCACCAATTATCTTTTCCAATGTTCTTTGGAATTTCCTACTTTGTTTGAGTCTGTTGTACTCTTCTTTGGGCATGTCTCCATCACTTTTTGAATAAAACAAAGGGTGGTCGATGTGTGGTTCCTCTTCACCACCACTAGCATTGTCTTGATCTTGTTGGTCTTTCTCATTATTGTATGCTTCAAAGGAATTATCTCATTCACTCCTAGTACCATCAATTTATGGTGCGAGTGAGTCTATGTGATGCAAAGTGCACTGCAAGAAGACCTTAATGGGCCCTAACTCTTTATCACTCCTTCAATCTTCAAACTTAATCAATCCCACTCCACACAAGTATTCTTAGGATGTATATTGACTTTTCCAAGGGGTCAATAGGCTCCCCCTATTCCCTTTTGGTTCTTCAAACCAATCTATGAAACCAAGTAATTTCTCTTTTAGGGACTCTTTCCCTAAACCACACATCAGAGTATAAAACTTCACCAGAGGATTCCAAAATTCATACTACATGATTGGAGACTCTTAATAGAGACCAAGGATCAGGAATCAAACAATGGATTTGGTCTTGTAGACCCAAGAGTATCTGAATCCCAAATGGTCTAGGATTCCTTGTAGCCCTAACCAGAGGGTTTTTCAGAATTAACTTTCAAATAAGGAAGGATATGATTGAAATAATTCAATTTCTAGATACCCTTTATGGACTTTGTAGACTCCCCAAACCCTTAGCACCTCACTCCACTCCTGCATCCCTAAACTCTCACAAAGTACACAGGCTTAATTAGCTAGTTTAGGCTAGGTTTGATAGACAAGTGTTAGAAGATGGGTTCATGGACTGAATGTAGAGCTTTGGATGGATTATCCTACCCCAAATTAGTCTATAAACATACTTTATTTTATCCCCCCACTCATATATTTCACATGCATGTGACTTTACTAACAGACCAGGCTAATTACATAGGGATAATTAGCCTAGAGTTTTGTCCTGCAAATAGAAGGACTAACTTTGAATGCTTGAGCCTTAAGATTCTTAAAGACCATGATCCTAACTTGTATATTCCAAGTGGCCAAGTAGATCCACTTGATAAATCTCAAGTTAGGATCACATCTTTGTGACTAACCCAGTAAAACCTTGTTTTCTCAGACAACAAGAATGTAAAATCGATAACTCTTAACAAACTTGATGAAAACACCTCAAACCAACTGAAATGCTTTAGAAATTTAAGACATCATAAACTTCTACAACTGGATCCACAAGATGAATTTGTACCAGGCCGTACACTTTTAGAATGACTCAAAACACTCTTATATTTCCTTGCTTGAACATCAAACTTTGTACACACTGAAATATTACCTTCATGGAAGGCATCAAATATCCTAATAATAACATCCAAGAATTTAAGCTTCTTCAGAGAGTGGGTGAGGTCGGTTACAAAGAATTTGTCATAAACCAAGCAACATTTTGCAAAATTTTCTCATGCAACATTTTGCAAAAAGACAATTTTTGGCAATAAGTGACAGAGTTGCTAATTTGGGAAAAAATCCATCCTTACTAACCTCCCAAGGTTTAGGAGAGGTCCAAAACATGACTAGGACCTAAACTAAGGACCTAGAAACATAACTTCAAACTAGACACACAAAATCAACAACTAACAAGGTCTAACCATGGTTTCAGGAACCTAGGTTTATAGCTCACCTTAGGTCCTTCACCTTACATCAAAGACCCAAGAAACCAAACACATACAAGGGTGATCTCATGGATGCACCTTATTACAAACAAAAAAGAAAGCAAATTAGGAACTTCGGGAGGTGCCCTGGACCATACTCATGAAAAAAATAACTCAAGTCTCTTGAGTTGGAAGTTATTCAAGTGGATAACCTGTCTTCAGAATGTCTTCAGGGTTCATCCAAGAAGCATCTTCCACTAGTTTGTGTTTCCATTTGACTAAGTATTCATAGTAAGTTCCCCTCCTAGTTTTCTTGTTCACTCTCTTGTCTAGAATGCTTTCAATCTTAGGTGGAGTTGTTTGTGGTATGTCCTTGAGTGGTTGGAGTATAGGAGGTTCTGGAGTATCTGCAAGATCAGTATTACTAACTTCTCCTTTATAGTCATAGATATCTGCAACATTGAAAATGGGTGATAATCCAATGTGAGAAGGTAGATCAATTCCATATGCATTGTTGCCACATTTATTAAGAATCTTGAAAGGGCCAAGCTTTTTCATCTTAAGCTTTGTGTATTTCTCTTTAGGTATTCTTTCCTTCTTGAGGTGGATCATTAGTAAATCTCCCACCTTGAATTGTAGATCTCTTCTCTTCTTGTCAGCATGGGCTTTATATTTCTCAGTGGTATGTTGCAGTTTGATCTATACTTGGTCATGGATGTTCTTCATTACTTTGGAAAAGTCTTTAGCTAGTGCACTCCATTTTTCCATGTCTTTGATATCTCTGAGCTCCAATAATCCTCTAGGGTGAGTGCCATATAAAATTTGGAATGGTGTTAAACCAGTACTCCTATTGACTGAATCATTGAATGAGAATTCTACTTGTGCTATTATAGTGTCCCAAGTGGCTCCATGTTCTTTTGTGAGACATCTCAGAACATTTCCAAGGGACCTATTGATGAATTTTGTCTGTCCATCTGACTGTGGGTGATATGCAGATGACAGAGAAACATTTGTTCCTATTTTTCTCCATAATGTCCTCCAAAAGTGGCCTAAAAACTTAGAGTCCCTGTCTAATATGATTGATAGTGGGAGTCCATGAAGTCTTATAACTTCTCTAAAGAACAACCCTGCTATGTGAGATGCATCATGAGTTTTCATACAAGGGATAAAATGTGTCATCTTTAAAAATCTGTCAACTACAACATAAATGATATCAAATCCAAACTTGGTCTTTCGAAGACCTAGGGCAAAGTCCATACTTACTAAATCCCATGGTTTGGAAAGGATGGGTAAAGGAGTGTACAATCCAGCATTAGAAGTGTGTCCTTGTTGGAAGACTGAACAACTCTCCACAAAACTCCTAACATATGTCTACAATTTGGGCCAGTGGTAGAATCTCCTAACAAGATCCAAAGTTTTGTCCATCGCAAAGTGATCAGCTAGGCTTCCACAGTGCTGCTCTTTGATAATGTTTTCCCTCATAGATCCCTTTGGGACACATAATGAACTCCCTTTGAAAAGAAGACCATCTTGCACAATAAACTCTGAGAAATCAGTGTGGTATATGTCTATCATCTCCATACAAATCTGATAAGACTCTTTGAAATCTTCATCTTTACCATACATATCCTTCGTGGCATGAACCCCAAAGCTTTCCAATTGAATAGTATGGGTAGTTAAGTGTCTCCCACTGAGAGCATTAGAAATTTTTTTCACAATCCCGTTTTTATGCTTGATAGAAAATGTATAAGACTGTAAGAACTCCATCCACTTCACATGTCTGTGATTAAGTTTCTCCTGCTTGTTTAAAAAGCTAAGTGCATGGTTATCAGTAAAAACAACAAACTCCAAGGGAAATAAATGATGCATCCACTTCCTAAGTGATTGAACCATTGCATACATTTTAAGGTCATAAGTAGAGTACTTTTGTTTAGCTTCATTGATATTCTCACTAAAAAAAGAAACTGACTTCCCCTCTTGGCTCAAGACTCCCCCAATGGCTTTGTTACTTGCATCACATTCTACTGTAAAGACTTTGTGAAAGTCTGGTAGAACTAGGATGGGCTGCTCTGAAATCTTTTTCTTCAACAACTCAAAGGACTCGTTAGCTTCATTAGTCCATGCAAATATGCATTTTCTTCCGCCTTTTATGGTGTTGATAATGGGAACACAAATGCCACTAAAATTTCTAATGAATTTCCTATAAAAACTAGATAAGCCATGAAAACTCTTTACCTCTGAGGTTGATCAAAATATCATCAAGGTATACAACAAAAAAATTATTAAGAAAAGGTTTCAAAACTTCATTCATCAATCTCATAAAGGTGCTTGGAGCATTAGAAAGGCCAAAAGTCATCACAAGCCATTCATAGATGCCTTATGTAGTCTTAAATGTTGTCTTCTATTCATCTCCCTCTCTGATTCTTATCTGATGATAGCCACTTTTTAGATCTATCTTGGAATAGTAACTTGCACCCCCCAAACAGTCCATCAAATCCTCTATTCTAGGCATAGGAAACCTATATCTGATGGTTATCCTATTGTTTTCCCTAGAATCTGTACATAACCTCCATGTGACTTCTTTCTTGGGTGCTAGGACTACTGGGATAGCACAAGGGTTCACACTATTCCTAATGAGGCCTTTTGAAAACAATTCCTCAATATGTGTTGCTATCTCTTGGTTTTGTTCAGGGGTCATCTTATATGCTGCCTTGTTTGGGAGAGTGACCCCTGGTATGAAGTCTATACAGTGACTTATTTCTCTTTTAGGTGGCAAAGACTCTGGTGTACCTTCAACTAGTATGCCCTTATATTGATCTAATAGTTCTTTGACCTCCTTGGGGCCTACATCACTAGTAGGGACTTTAGCCTTTGGTTCTATTATAGATGTTTTCTTGGGCCTCACTACTAATGCAAAACAAGGTGTATCCCTTTCCTTCAATGCTTTCATGAACTCTTTTTCCCCTATATGCATGATACTGCTAGCAACATTTTTTTCTTTTTCAAAGTCAAGGAGTGGGTTCATTACATACCCAACACCATCCTTAACTATTGTGTAGACATTGGTCTTTCCGCCATGCCTAGAATTTACATCATATTTCCAAGGCCTCCCTAATAATAAATGACATGCATCCATGTCTGTGATATCACATAGAACCATGTCTATATACTCCCCTATCTTGAAGTCTACCCAAATTTGTTCATTGATGATGGTTTATTTTTCTTTTGTCAACCAAGAAGCCTTATAAGGGAAGGGATGAGGAATAAAATGTAACTTAAGCTTAGTGACTAAATCACTAGATGCAATATTATATGTAGATCCAGAATCAACTATAACTTTGCATACCTTATTGTTGACCTTGCAGCTTCTTCTTCTTCTTCTTCTCTGTTTGGAGGTCTTTCAACTTTTTTATCTCCTCTTCCATTCTCTTGTTCTTGGCTACTTTCTCCCTAACAATTTTAGCCAATTCCACATTTGTGATTCTAGTAGGTACTTCCTCTCCTTCAGAGTCTTCTATTTTTTCCTCCATTCTTTGCTCCTTCATAGATTTAGCAGGCCCTGATACCACCTGATGTAGAGTGCACTGCAAGAGGACCTTAATGGGCCCTAACTCTTTATCACTCCTTCAATATTCAAACTTGATCAATCCCACTCTGCACAAGTATTCTTGGGATATCTCCTAACTTTTCCAAGGGGTCAATAGGCTCTCCCTATTCCTTTTTGGTTCTTCAAACCAATCTTTGAAACCAAGCAATTTCTCTTTTAGGGACTCTTTCCCTAAACCACACATCAGAGTATAAAACTTCACCAGAGGATTCCAAAATTCATCCTAAGTGATTGGAGACTCTTAATAGACCCCAAGGGTCAAGAATCCAACAATGGATTTGGTCTTGTAGACCCAAGAGTGGTCGAATCCCAAATGGTCTAGGATTCCTTCTAGCCCTAACTAGAGGGTTTTTCAGACTTAACTTACAGCTAAGGAAGGATCTAATTGAACTGATTGGGTTTCTAGATACCATTTATGGACTTTGTAGACTCCCCAAATCATTAGCACCTCACTCCACTCCTGCACTCTTAAACTCTCACAAAGCACACATGCCTAATTAGATAGTTTAGGCTTGGTTTGTTAAGAAAGTGTTAGAAGATGGGTCCATGGAATGAATGCAGAGGTTTGGATGGATTCTCCTACCCCAAATTACTCTAGAAACACCCTTGGTTTGATCCCCCCACTCATATATTGCACATGCATGTGACTGTATTAACAGACCAGGCTAATTACATAGGGATAATTAGCCTAGGGCTTTGTCATGTAAATAAAAGGACTAACTTTGAATGTTTGAGCCTTAGGATTCTTAAAGACCATGATCGTAACTTTTATTTTCCAAGTGTCTAAGAAGATCCACTAGATAAATCTCAAGTTAGGATCACATCTTTGTGACTGACCCAGTAAACCTTGTTTTCTCAAACAACAAGAATGTAAAATCGATAACTCTTAACAAACTTGATGAAAACACCTCAAACCAACTGCAATGCTTTAGAAATTCAAGACATCACAATATTTTGCAACTAGATCCATAAGATGAATCCGTACCAGGTCATACACTCTCAGAATGACTCAAAACACTCTTCTATTTCCTTGCTTGAACATCAAACTCCATACACACTGAAATCTTACCTTCATGGAAGGCATCAAATCTCCTAATAACATCATCCAAGCATTTGAGATGCTTTAGAGAGTGGGTGATGTCGGTTAAAAAGAAGTTCTCATAAATTGAGCAACATTTTACAAAAGTTGCTCATGCAACATTTTGCAAAAAGACAACTTTTGGTAATAAGTGATAGAGTTGCTAATTTGGGCAAAAAGCCATCCTTACCGACCTCCCAAGGTGTGGGAGAGATCCAAAACATGACTAGGACCTAAACTAAGGACTTAGAAACATAACTTCTAACTAGACACAAAATCAACAACTAACAAGGTCTAACCATGGTTTCAAGAACCTAGGTTTATAACTCACCTTAGGTCCTTCACCTTACATCAAAGACCCAAAAAACCAAACACACACAAGGGTGATCTCATGGATGCACCTTATTACAAACACAAAAGAAAGAAAATTAGGATCTTCAGGGGGTTCCCTGCACCACTATGTCAAATAGAGGATTGCGAGATGTCTCTCCTTTTTGAAAATGTAACAATATAGGAGGTACTTTTGATTCATCAGCAAGATACTTGTTACATTTTGTGTTAACCATGAAGTTATATCTCAACTATGTCCAAAGTTTCCCAATAGTGTCAGGTGAGGTCTCAAAACATTCAAGTAAGTGTGTCCAAATTGTAAGGATTGTTTGTGTTTTGTGAAATTGGATGACTCCAGCGTCAAAGGGTTAGAATGCCCTAATAGTGAGCTGGGAATCAAGTTGCTTGTGAGAGTGAATAGACCACACATTTTGAGACAGATTATACGAGTTTGAAATGACATGCAAGGTAGACCTAAATTTTTTTGAAACAACAATAGAGAGACCAAATAAAACAACAGGGTCAAACTAAGGAGCCAAAAGGGTACCCAAAAAATATTGAATTTGTCTGAGAGATAACTATGCAAGTGTCCACTGTCCCAGATGCAAGCTTTTGAAAAACTAGATGCAAGCCTAAGTATCTTGGGTGCGTCCTTTCTCCCTACAAGTGATACAGGATTTACCACATGTGATCTTGCACACTAAATTCGAGTTTGCACAACTAGATGCGAGCCAGGATAGACCAAAAATGACTCTCTGATGTTCTGTCAATTTGTTGTCTAATTTGTCTTGAAGTTTGTGCAAATTTGTCTGACAGTAGGTTGTTTTTGGGACTTTCTAGTGAGTGAAAATATAGTATGTAGCCAAAGGATTGAATTTTGTTACTTATTTTGAGTGATTTATCTTTTTAATAAGCTTTCAAACACATCAAGCATTTTTGCATTGTTAGGGGTGAACAAACACATCCTTAATCCTTATTTTCTAAGTAGAGGATGAAAATATTTGCTTGTTGAGTCAAGTACACACTCAAATGCTAATCATAATATGGCCACAACCAAGCATGAAATGGCTCCATTGATGATTCCATATTAGCCAACTCCAAACGCAAGTGAGGGCACAAAATGACAAGTATCTTGGGGCAATTACTTTTTTCCTTGCACAAAGATTATCACCCTTTCAGGGATGAATCAGATAGTTTGACTACAAATTGTTGTTTATGATGGGGAAACCCATTCTAAACCATCTCCCATAGAATTGCACAAGGAAATATTGAGTCGTATAGCCCTATAAGTACTCAAATATATGTAGTCTCGCAAGAAAGATTCAAGTGGCTCCGCTCTACACATACCCAAGAATGTTCAAGGAATGATGTCAAAATTGCAAGAACAAAACTGATTCCATCTTTCAAGGCTTTGGCCTACAAGGAAGCAATTATTTATAGTGAGTTGGAAGGGTTGGCATAAAACCTATCCTCACTTGGGTCATTCCCGGGAGATTTTTTCCTCAATCGGCAGGCCCTCTAATGTTTAATAAGCATACAAAGGATTTGCGAGCTTAGGATTTCAAGATTTCTAATTCTTCAAAAGAAGAAGAGCATACTCTCCTAGTCCATGCCATTTTATCCCAAGACACTTCAATTACTTTTTCGTTCCCTCAATCCACTTCACTCACAATTCAATCCCCCATATCAAGTTTTTGATTCCCCCACTTGGAAGGAAGAGCAAATCCTCTAGTGAGACTGAAAGGTAAGCTTAAGCTTGATTTAAGTGTGCCTAAGTTAATGCAAACACAAGTAATTTGAAAGAAAAGTTTGATTTTTCAATTTACCCAATGTTAGGTGATTTGCTTGTTCAATGTCTATCCAAATTTAGATAATGAGTCGTTCCTTTTCCCACAATATTTAGTGATTTGTGTTATTCAATTACTTATCCAAAGGGAAATTTAAACTGTGAATCTTGTTCAATTAATCCCATAAAGTTTAAATGATTTGCTTGTCCAATTACTTTGCCAAAAATAAATTAAATGATGGGTTGGTTTGCCTTGTTTGATTACTCCAAATTCCTCTCAAATTTTATACCAACTTTTGATTTTTTTATTTTCCTTGAAGGAAAAGAGCATACTAATTTGATTGATTTAACAAGTGATTAGAAAATGTGTCTTAATTTTGAAACTTAAAAGAATGTAAAACAAGTTAATCTATGAAAAATACAAAGCTCATAGTAACAATCCCTTTTCCACCCTTTTTAAGAAAAAAGGGATAAACAACAATCTACAAACACTTATTAGGCTATTTAAATGATAGAGACAAAAAAATGCAAAGGTTAATGGTTAGATTTTTTAAATTTCAACCTCAAAAACTAGATGCGATCCTATCTTCCTATTTGCAACTGCTTTTACCAAAAATGATCCTGAATTAACCAGATGTGATCAAATACACCAAAAATGATACAATGCATACTAGATGAGAGCCTCTACCAAAAATGATACAAGATTTCCATGATGCAAAATTTGATATCCAGGGTGTGATCCAAGATTCTGCGATGTGACTCTGTATTCTGGATGCAAGCCTTTGGTGACCAAAAATAACTCTGCTCCGGAAACTTGGGAAGACAAATTAGTGAAAAATGAATTGAAAGTGAGGTAAAATCCAAGATTTTGCCCCAGAGTGGGCACCGAAAATGTGTGTGTTATTTTGTGTACCTGTTAGCTGCAACACAACACTTCAATAAGTCATTGTATTAGTGAAAAAAGGGTTAGTAAGCATATCAATCACTAAAATTGACCTATTGCTTCCTATCTAGTAGGACTATGAAAATGCAATAATTGCCCTCAGATTATGCATTTATCAGTGACATATACAACCTGGAATGAAAGATTTAAATGAAACTAATCTAAATGCTCAAGAAATATGCATTTTAAGCTCTAAAATGAAGATTATAAAAATGCATAATAACAAAGCTAATATTGCAATATACATCTCTAATGATATGAACAGCATAACAGTGCTTTCAACAATCCCAAATTAGGGGCCCATTGAGCTTAAAACTCATTCTATTTATAGAATAAAATTAGGAAGTATAGGAGAGATAAGGCCATTAAATGCATGTGTAAGAGCCTTAATGAGGGATAGCATTTATGAGGCATGGTGAAGGTATAAGCATTAATGATGCATTTATGAGAGTATTAATGAAGCATGGTGAGGGTGTAAGTCCAAGCTTGAGAAAGTGGACTTTGAGGGAAGGGGAGCTTGAGAATGTGGACTTTTTGGAATGACTTGAATTCTGAATCAAAAGATTAGGAATGTGACATCATTAGGAAGTGGGTTAAGATGGGATTAAGATTAAAATTAGGCTTAACATGGGTGAAGGGGTTGGGATTAGTTCGAACCGAGGGTCAAGGTGGTTGAGATAGGTTAGGTTAGGGGTTAAAGGGAATATTAATGAAATGAATTATACAAGTAACATATTCATTCAATAATAGGGGAAATTAATTATTTAAGCTTTTGGTTGCTTTTGATAATTAATTATGACTATAGCCAATTAATTAAATTAATTAGGCTAGGGGATTGTCTTTTTGCAAGTGATGAGGTGTAATTAGGATTTTATTTAATTCATTTTCATTAATTAACTTAGCCATGTTTTTTTATTTGTTTTGATAGAATGGAATTGATTTGATTTGATTGGCTAATTAATGTAATTTAGTGATTAAATCACTAAGGAGATTAAATTTGATTTAAATGAATTATGCCAGTAAATTGAAGAAGTGTTTTGACATCATTGGGGGTATGATAACACTTAGAGAAAATAGGGTCTATGGTCACAACAGACCAAATTAGGGTGGTTACAATGATTTCCCCTTCTTTAGAATCACCCCAATGCCTATAAATTATATTCTAGACAGAACATATATTCTTGGTGAGGCACTACTAAGCTGATGTATTGTTGAGATTTGTAAATACATCTATCTTAGGTAGGGAGGAGAGTGGGAAATTATTCTCTATCAAATTAAAAATTCTCCTCTCAATATCTAAGGACTAAGGACTAAGAGCAATTTTCACCTTTGGATATCTAAGTAGCATGAAATGACAAACTTCAAATTCTTACCTTTGGATATCTAAGGATCAAGAACAATTTTAAAAGATCATTGATGATGAGACATTATCTTCAAAGGTGCATTTTTTCTCTAGCCTTCACCACACCTCATGGTAGAGGTAGAAACATAATTTAAAACATAAAATGGAATGTGTGTCATTTGATGTATAAACAGGTTTTTATTGAATTGACATGAGCTACATGTGACTAAATTGAAATGGATTGTTAGACAAAAAACATTAAAATGTTATAAATTCCATTTCTTGCCTCATAATGAAATGATTTGGGGTGTTAAAATATTATGATCTTAATGAGAAGTTATACCTTATTCACAACTTCTATAAACTAGTTGCCTTCTATGGGCTAAAAATGGGTGTCTACAAGTATACTAACTCACATTCAAGAATGGAAAACTTTCTCAAGAAAGTAGAAACTAGTCACCAAGCCTCTTCAAATGTTAGACTCACAATAGCTTTACCATTTTCATTCTATATGGACAAGTGTAGTAAAGGTCAACTATTGCGAAGAGCTTCTGACTAAGGAATGCACAAATTGTTAAATAGACTTCTAATTTCATAAAAGTTGAACTATATTATTGATTTTTTGAGATTGTAAATGAAAATAAAAATGATGTGTAAATTAATTCTTAATTTTCAAAAATTGAATGACTTCAATACAGCTGAAAGATACAATTTTACTTTCTTAATGTAAAAGAGGGATACATTTCTCTAATAGACTATAAATGAAAATTTATTTTATATTTTTACATTGACATGATAATTTTAAAAACTTAAACATGTACCAGTATTTTTTCCTAGCTTTTTGTGAGAAAAATTGAAATCTTACCACCATAATTTAATATCCTATCATGCAATAAGCTATTTGCACAGGTTAATATGTTTCTTTCTAAATAAAATTCACTACTTAAACTTTGAATGCATCAATCTAATCTTTGGGGCCCAAGCTTATGCCACGTAGAACAAAATCAACTGAATTTTTATTTAGACGCAAATATTAAATTGTTTGTTTATCTCCTCACTTATTGGCAAATCACGCATAACTTTTCTATTTGCGGGGCTTCTCTGTAAAGAAAAGTGTACTAAAAATAAATTATGTACTCAAATATATTATAATAATGGAAAACGAAGAAAGTGACTGATACGAGGAAAGGAAAGAAATTTTTAGAATCCACCATACCATCCATATACAACATAAACTAGAACGAAGAAAAAGCTGAAATGGAAGAGATTGTGTGGGAACAATGGAAACCTCTTCAAAAGAAAATGAAATGACAATCTTAGATTTTCTATAGAATAAGAAATGACAATATGATTTATAAAAAAAATGACAATCATAAGTTCTAATGTTTAAATCATATAGATTTGAGGCTGTACATGTTGAACTATGGTAGTCATGTTGAAAGTCAATATTGTATATAATGCATTTAGATTTTGCAAATAGCTTTCGCAAGTTTTTTAAAATATTTTTAGATTCCAAGTTTGCACTAACCTAGATAAGTTTCTAATGGAGCAAGTATTCATTTTGATCTGACTAATAGATGAAAAAGTTATTTGCAAAATATAATTTTAGAATCAAAGATGACCTCTCTTAGAACATGAAGATGCCCATAATTATTTTTAAACTTGACTATAAGGCAAAGGACTCTATTTTTTAAGAAATATGCCCTTATTTTTAAATCCATGGGGGTTATATTGAATATGAAATTGCCAAATGATTGTACTCATATAGCATACTCAATTGAGGAAGACATGTATAAAACATCAACTGCCAATATGTTTTCTCATAGCCTAAATCAAATAGTACTTTAAAAGAATAAAAAATAATAATAAAATAATAAACGCAAAATTCAACAAGGTAATCGAGCGCTTAAGTCCAAGAGTAATAATGTTGATGGCTTATTTCTTTTATATTCATTTCTATTATTTAATCTATTTTATATTGCTTCTGACTTTTAAGTTTTGTAGGTTATCTAATGTGCATACTTAGGTTTTTTCCACATTTTGACTTTTCTTTTTATGGTCTATTGAGGACTATAGCATGCCATGTAGACGTCCATGTATTGTGCTGGTGTCTGTGGAGAAGACACTCAGATTTGGGCT
Organism: Thuja plicata; assembly: GCA_018584345.1. NCBI lineage: Eukaryota > Viridiplantae > Streptophyta > Pinopsida > Cupressales > Cupressaceae > Thuja > Thuja plicata. The sequence goes on along the minus strand of MU224574.1, from coordinate 119,385 downwards.
TAAGATTGGCTCTATCATCTTGTCTTCCCATTTCTACAATGAAAATATTTCTTCTCCTTATATATAAGTGTAACCACCTAATTTCGGTCTGTCGCAACTGTAGACCCTATTTTCCCTAAGTGTGATCATACCCTCGAGTTATGTCCAAACGACCCTGTTACTGTTTGGCATAATTCTTTTAATCAATTTAATGTCCTAGGTGATTTTTTATCACTGATTTATATTATCTACTATAGCCATACAATTTAAATCAATATCTACCAATCGGATCAAATCAAAATCAAACATGGCTATAATATTTAATATGAAGGAATTAAATAAATCTCTAAATCAGATAATCACTTGCAATCCAACCCATTCCCCTAGCCTATTTAATTTAATTAAAATGGCTATAGTCCCTTAATTATTAAAAAGCAATTTAATTGTTTTAATAATTAAATCCTATATTTCTAAATGAATTAAAT
>MU224574.1:90194-115522 GCA_018584345.1 Thuja plicata | reverse complement strand
AGGCAATAGATCGGTTTTAGAGGGTTTCATGTGTTTTTCATGTTTTCACTAACCCCATATTGCTAATATAATGATCTATTGATTGTTTGTGTACATTCCGACAGGTACCCATTTACACACGAACAATAAGTAAATATCTTCACTAGTTCAACTAGTTTGGACATATATGAATGTATGTTGTGAACCTGGTTCTCAAGAAAATATAGTTTTCCTTTGGCAGGGCCAAATTTACACCATTATATTTTTGTGAGCCCAATGTGAACACTACTTTTGTATCATTTTCAAAAATATTCATCGCCCCTTTGACTAATTCTACCTTAAACAAAATGAAAAATCAAAATTTTTCTCCTCAAATTTTTATTTGGGGGCATTGCCTCGAACCTCATTCTGTGTCATCACTTTAGAGATAATATTTAGGCCTTCAGATGACTTATTTATGCATTAATTCTTTAAGTTGGATTATTATTTTCAAAGTTCAATTTGTATCTTCTTCTATTAGTTCAATTTATAGTTTTACTCAAAGTACTAACAATGTTCATTTTCATGCATGTGATGGTTACTTAGCTCTTCCTATGTCCCTATATGCCTTTGATCCCTCTTGTAAAACTATTTCTATCACGGAAGATATTTGGTTTCAAGGAAGTGAGATCGTTGATACTTTTCTTAATGTTACTCTACCATCCCTACATTCTAATGTACTTTCCTCTCAAGATTGTGCATTAGTGCAAGATGATTCTTCTATCACATCTAATCTCCTAGAGATTGATGTTGAGAAAGTCCCTTCAACTAATTCTTCTACAAATTTCAATGAGCCTCTGAATGTGATTAAAGTCTTTTTTTCCTCTCGCATGTCTAAGAGACCACTCATTTATGTGACTCCTACTAGTCCTTCTCCAAAAAGGGTTCTTTCTATTCATGGTGTTCCTTTTAAAAGAGACTTGCCAAACCTTTTTATGAGATATACAAAGTCTAAAGCTCCTTCCTATAGAATAACAGCTCATACTTGTAAAACTCATAGAAATAAATAAAATATTAATAATCAAACTTATTTACCACCTTCTAAACCAAGTCTTCCTCAAGAACCTAAACCTAAAGTATTCTTTTTATGAACCAACCTTACTTTTTTTTTTGTATAAGTTGTTCTTATATGATGATATTAACAATATTTGAACACATGGCACTTGCAAAGTCCTCCACAATATGACCTAATCACATGTTGATTTGTGGTTTTTCTTTGGTATTTATTTGCACATTTCACCACTACATGAGTTGATCACATGTTGGCTAGCTTATTCAAGTGATTCACTTGGTACTTAAAACCCTATCTTTCAAGTTGGATCAAGCTAAAATTAATGTTTCAAATGACTTGTTTTGTATGTCAGCAAGATATTTTGTTTTGGACGCATATTTATACAACCATTATTGTTGATGGCAATTGTGCTATGAGTTCTTTTTCTGGGCTATGGAATATCGTATCTCTATCAGGAAATGTTTTTTTGGGAAAATGGAAACAATTTTAAATAGAATTTAAAAAAAATTGAACTAGTCTTTTTACTTCCCCTACCCACATGCCATGAACATATTTTTAAGGTTTTATCTAATTGTTGGCTTCAGGTGAACCCTAGTGCAATTCTTTCTGAAGTTGTCTCTCGATCTTTAACTATTGCAACATGTATTTACTCTTGGATGTTAATATACTTAAAATATTGGTTGATAGATGCATTCAACTTTGTGTTTTTGCGTCTACTAACATAGAGAATCTTGTTATGGATTATAGGTTTGATTATGGTTAATATTAATATACTTGTGGTTTTATTCCATTTGACTTACTTGCTACTAACGATACATTTGGAGAGTTGTTGAATTTTCTTAGTTTAGGTTGATCACTGGAGATGTGAAGAAACAATTTTAAGGCTTTTGAATATTTTCTTCCATGGGTGAATGAGGATGTTATGAGGGGGGATATGGACTTGTTTTCTTCTTTCCATGCTCTCTTCAATCATCCTTTTCTCAGTGAAGATATAATTTTTGAAGATGATATTATTTACATGGTTTCTCCTCCTTTGGTGTTGCACAATGAATTAAGACATTAATGATGTTCGTTCTTGGTCGGGTAGTGACAAGTCTTCATCCTCTTTCTCAGGATCGAATGACTAAGGATTGGATACAATGCATGGCCATGATAATGCTCAGGCTCTTTGTTCTTATGTGGCTTACTAGATCCTTTAGTTGCAAATCAGTGTTTATTCTATTGAATCGTGATGGCCTTTTTTCAATTATGGCCAAATATGTACCTATGTATATTTTATATTTGATTTTTTTGTACTATGGGGGTTGGAGGGTGGCTACTTAACACTCTTTTGGGAAACTATCATCACCATCTTGGTTGGGATTTATAACTTCTTTCATTTCTGGTTTTTGGCATGTTGGCTACGAAATAATTATCTTTTAACTTTTCTTTGTATCTCTATATAATAATAAATATTTTTAGTGTCTTATGCCACTTTTATCTTCAAAAGAAATTAAATTAAAAATATATATGCAACAAAAGATTTTAAAAAATATCAATGCGCTATATATTTGTGTAACAAATCTACATTTTAAGAATTAGGATTTTATAACTTTTGTAAATAATGTTATGTAGGACATCATAAACATCACTTCTCAAAATGTTGATTACTATAAGTTATCAAAAGTCACATAAAAATATGGATAATTTTTTAATAATTTTTAAAAGCATATATATATATATATATATATATATATATATATATATGGGAGCTCCTCTCCTAGAGCTTTCTTGCTCTCCCCAGGACCTTCTCTTGGTCTTCCTTAGGGTCTCTATATCTACCCTAACTAGAGGATGCCTCTTTGATCCCCTCACACACTAGGAGCTTGCCAACAACTTCAAACTCTTCACTAAACTCTCCTCCATAGCATTCACACATCCATGGCTTCACTAACCTCCTACCATTCCAATGGTGACAACTTCTTGTGGATTGGTTTCTTGACTCCTCTTCGGTCTAATCCAACCCCTATGGATTCAATTTTGTGGATCCTTCACCACTTTTTCAATCAGGTTCCAAATTACTAGTCTTTTAGGCCTTGTAGCCTTTTTAGGCCTATTAGCCCTCCTAATCACTGAAGAGATGGATTTTCTCCTAAAATACCTTAACACCCCTAGAAAACAAAATTCATAATCTTTTTGGGTTTTTCCTCACCTAAAATATTTTCTAGGTCTGTGATTCCAATCTTGTCTATACAATGGACTTTCATCAAACCCCTAAAAATAAAGGTTTCTAGGGCATGTAGACTGGTTTGGTTTCTTGAACTTCTTCAACTGATCTAATGAACTCTTGTGAAATCTCCCTTCCACAAAAGGTTTGCACCTCATGCCCCCACACTCCCCTGTCACTGATTGGCACATACCAATCAACTGGCAATCATCATTGCTACTGCACTACTCAGTCACCCTAGCCAGAATAGCTAGTACTTGCCTAGGGCATGATTATTCTCTTGCTTCCCCTACACACACTCCACACACCATATCTATAGATTATATACAAGGCTTTAATGGATTCCAAGTGGTTATGGGGGTTTGAACCATGGGAATACCAATTAAAGCCATCCTTTTACATGACTAGACCAAAACTGGCCAGTGAACTTACAGAATACAAAGAATTTAACAAAAGCTAACCAGAAAGAATAACTAACTAATGTAATGCCACAAAGATCTAAGGAATTAAATTTCAAACACTCTCCATGCTTTCATTCAATCCATTCAATCCACAAAAGTGTTGGATGATGGCTCTATATCTTAATTACACTGCAAATCGGTTCTTTTCAATAACCAGTCTGTACAATATGAAATCTAACTATCAAATTAGGGTTTTAATAACATTATATACTCTCATCCCACATGTCTAGACCCTCTGGTCAGGATTTGGGCATCATAAAATCTGATTCCTAAAATCTAGGAAATGTTGTCATCACAACTTTGAAAAGTTGTCATGACAACTTTGATAACTTTTGTCAAAATGACAGTTTCTCCACTTTGACGGCCCTATTTGGTTTCAAACCTTACCAAATGACCTCAAATGACATGAAAAATTTAAAATCTTGAAAATATCCCATTTTTGAAGTTTTGGTCAACCCTTTGACCTTTTAGTTGAATTCTAGGTTCTAGACCCCTAGAATCAACTTGCCTCAACAACTCACAAACCCTAATCTCTCCTAACACTAAAACACACTAGGTACTTTATAACATAGTCCTTATTGATGGATGGTTGGCCAAACCAACCTACAAGCCAAAATGACTAAAGATCTTCCTAAAGACCTTAGGGTGCTCCTGCACCATCCTCCCCCTACAAAAAGAAAGTTAAGGTGCCTGTGGTGTCAGGAACTCCTCACTGCTTCCATGCTTCTTGAAGTCACTCTCATATATCCAAGTGGCTTGTGACTCTGGTTTCTATCTCCAGTTCACTAGATGCTCCATATAGACTTTGTGTCTTGTCTTCATTTTACTCTTGAATCCAATATCTTTTCCACTTGTGGCATGTCCTGTTCTAGAGTCTTGAACTCTCCCACATCCTTATGCACCTCTGTACTGTACTAAAACTCATCCATATTTGGCCCCTTATACTTGATCAAATCCTTCACATTGAAGATTAGATAAATTGACATTACTAGGTCACCCACTTCAAACTGGAAATCTCTTCTTCCCACATCTCTTTGAGCCTTCAAGTTCTGATTGGCCTCCATTAAGGTCTTTTTCACTTGCTCATGGACTTCCTTCATTGATTGTGTGAAGTCATCATTATGTCCACTAACTCCCTCATATCCTTTGAGGTCTCTGAACTCCATCACACCCCTTGGATGTGCCCCATACACAATCTCAAATGGACTTTTCCCTGTAGTCCTATTTGTGCTATTGTTATAGGCAAATTCTGCCTCTGGGATAACTTTCTCCCATCCTTGTCCATATTCCTTTTTCATACATATGAGCAATTTCCAAAGAACTCTATTGATTACCTCAATCTTCCCATTCATTTGGGGAAAATAGGCACATCCATGAGATAAGTTTGTACCTAGTCTCTTCCATAGGGTCTTCCAAAAGTGCCCCATGAACTTCACATCCCTGTCTGTAACAATACTCATTGGTAGGCCATGAATCCTCACTATTTCCTTGAATAACAAGTAGGCAATATGGCTGGCATCATGTGTTGTTTTACATGGGATGAAGTGGTTCATCTTACTAAACCTATCTACCACTACAAACACATTGTCTAAACCAGTTGGAGTCCTAGGTAACCCCACTATGAAATCCATACTTATACACTCCCAAGATCTATTTGGGATGGGTAATGACTGGTAAAGTCCTGCATTTGATGAAGTGCCTTTAGCCTTTTGACATATCCAACACTTTTCTACATATCTCCTTACTTCCTTCTGCATTTTTGGCCACCAGTAGAACCTCTCCACTAGGTCTAGTGTCTTGTTCAGTCCAAAGTGTCCACTTAGGATCCCATTATGTTTCTCATGTATTATGTTCTCCCTCATTGAGCCTTTTGGAACACAAAGTTGATTTCCTTTGAATAGAAATCCATTCTGCAATGTATACTCTTCAAACTCACTATGTAAGTGATTCTCAAAATCTTTGCACACTTTGTAAATCTCTGAGAAATATGAATCTCCCTCATATAGGTCTTTAAAACCTTCAACTCCTATACTTTGCAACTAAATCTCTTGAATGGTGAGTAGTCTCCTACTAAGGGCATCTGCAACTCTATTTTGCACCACCTTCTTATGTTTTATAGTGAAGATATATGACTGTAGGAACTCCATCCATTATGTGTCTCAAGCTAAGCTTGTCTTGAGTGTTTATGCAACTCAATGCTTGGTTGCCTATAAAGACAAAAAACTCTTTAGGAAATAGATAATTCATCCATTTCTTTAAGGCTTGTCCAAGAGAATATAGCTCCAAGTCATAGGAAGAGTATCTAGACTTACCCTCATTGAGTCTCTCACTGAAAAAGGCCACATGTCTGCCTTCTTGACTTAGGACAGCTCCTACTGCAATGCTACTTGCATCACACTCCACAATGAATGGTTTGTCAAATCTAGGTAACAACAATATAGGTTGAGTGGATACTTCTCTTTTCAATCTTTCAAACCCATCATTAGTTGCCTTAGTACAAATGAATTTAGTCTTCAATCCTCCTTTGATAGTCTCTAGGATTAGAGCACAAATCTCACTGAATCTCCTGATGAACTTCCTAGAGAATTGGGCTAACCCATGGAAGCTCCTAAATTTAGTTCATGTCTTAGGAGTAGGCCATTTCAAGATGGCCTCTACTTTCTCCTTGTCCATTTTCAAGTAACCCTTAGAAACTACAAAGCCAAGGTAGACTAATTCTTCCTTCATGAACTCACTCTTCTCAAGGTTTATGGTGAGTTTCTCCTCCTGCAACTTCTCCAACATTAACCCCAAGTGTTTCATATGATCCTCTTTTGTTTTACTGAATATGAGGATGTCATCTAAATAGACAACTACAAAAGCTACTATATGGTCCTTCAAGACCTCATTCATCACCCTCATAAAAGTGCTTGGTGCATTGGTAAGCCGAAAGGGCATAACTAACCATTCATATAACCCCCTATGTAGTATTAAATGCAGACTTCCACTCATCACCTTCCTTCATCCTAATTTGATAGTACCCACTCTTCAAGTCAATTTTAGAGAAGTACTTAGCACCCTCCAAGCAATCCATCAAGTCTTATATTCTAGGAATTGGAAATCTGTACCTGATACTTATTCTATTTATTTCCCTAGAATCAGTACACATCCTCCAATTACCCCCCTTTTTAGGAGCCAACACCACTGGGATAGAAAAAGGGATGATGCTTTTCCTAATCAATCCTTGATCCAACAATCATTGCACTTGCCTGGCTATTTCCTTGTTTTTCTCTGGTGTCATCTTGTGTGCAGCTTTATTTAGCAAAGATGACTTATCTCCCTCTTTGGTGATAGTGAAGTTGGTGTGCCCTCAAATATTATGTCCTTGAACTGGTCCAACAGTTCTCTCACTTCTTTTGGCATAGATGCTTTCTTATGAGTCTCCTCCTCCTTTGGTTTTAACAAGATTGCATAACCAAGTACTCGATTCTTTCTTCTCCACTATGTCTTCCTCTAGTAAGGATTGTATCTTGAATGTTACCCCATTTTTCTTGAAAGATTACTTATTGTCTTTCCCATTATGGACAGATTCTCTGTCATACTGCCATGCTCTACCAAGCAATAGATGGCAAGCATCCATTGGAACACATCACATAGTATCCTATCCTGATACTTTCCAATAGAAAATTCTATCCACACTTGTTCATTCACTAAGATGTTTTGGCCCTTATTCAACCAGGTAACTTTATAAGGACACACATGTGGGATTTTAGTGAGCTTCACCTTCTCTACTGCCTCCTCAGATATAACATTATCTTCTGACCCTGAATCAATGATCACCTTGCATACCTTTCCCAATATCTTGCATTTCACTCTGAAAAGAGCCTTCCTGTGCTTGTGCTCATCTTTGGTGGGTTTCTTGATTAGTATTCTTCTCAACATAAGGTGTTCTCCTTTCTCTGAATCCAGACTCACCTCTAATTTTTTAGAGCAATCTCCTTCTTGGACATAAGCTATCTTCTTCTCCCCTTGCAAGGATGTTGGTTTATATGGACACCTATATGCAGGGTATCCCAACTGTCCACAATTATAGTATTTCATAGAAGAAAAGTGAAAGATTCTCCCAAAACCTCCTGATCTTCCTCTGCCACTGTTATAAGAACTTCTTCCTCTATTATTGTATCCACCCCTACTATTTTATTCTTTTCCTTGCTTTTTATATCTAGAGTCACTTTGACCTCTACTTTCACTACCTCTTCCACTTGAACCTCCTCTATGGCCACCTCTATTGTCTCTACCCATTCCTCTACCTCTGGAGTTAGAATCTTGTCTCTTCTTTAGTTTCTCTTCCACTTTCAAAGCCATTTTAAAACAACTATGAATGGAAGTTAGGGTAAAGAGACTAAGTTCTTCTTGAATGTTCCACCTTAATCCATTAAGGTACCTTGCAACTTTGATACTCTCTGTGTCCTAGATTCTTAATCTAAGACAAAGCTTTTGAAATTCTTCATTATAGGTTAGCACATCTAGGTATTTTTTCCTAAGGTTCTACCTCTTCTTATTCAATTGAATGTCATAATCTTCTAGAAATAAATTCTCCTTCACCTTTGCAACCATTGTTTTCCAATTTTCTATGGGCTTCTTGCCCTCTTTCTCTCTTTCTTCCTGCAATAAATTCCACCATGTGAGTGCTTTCCCTCTTAGCCTTGACTTGGCTATCTTTACCTTTTGTACCTATGTAATCCCATCACACTTGAAGTGATTCTCCATCCCTTCAAGTCATTCCATAACCATTTCAGTAGATCCATCTTACCAGAGAACATTGGTATTCCTTCTAGAGCCTTCCCACTCAATGCCTTAAGTGCCTTGAGGAATGGTTCCTCAAGTAGAAGAGGGTCAAGCTATGGTTCTACCTCCTCTTCTACTGGTTTCTTTCCTTTATCTATTCCTTCATGCATTTCTTCTCTCAACTTGCTGGCAATCTCTACCACTTCTACCATCTTTATCTTCATCTCTTCCATTACTTTTTCAAGAAGCCTATTCTTGACTTGTTTCTCTGACAAATACTTGGCCAACTCTACATTGGTCACCATGATGTCTAATCTATGGATTCACTCCACTCTGTCATACACTAATTCACTCTCATGCCTTTCAATGGCTTTGATACCAATTTGATGGGGAGCTCCTCTCCTAGAGATTTCTTGCTCCCCCCAAGACCTTATTTTGGTCTTCCTTAGGGTCTCTATCTCTACCCTAACTAGAGCATACCTCTTTGATCCCCTCACACACTAGGAGCTCACCAACAACTTCAAACTCTTCACTAAACTCTCCTCCATAACCTTCACACATCCATGGCTTCACTAACCTCCTACCATTCCAATGGTGAAAAATTCTTGTGGATTGGTTTCCTGACTCCTCTTATGTCTAATCCAACCCCTATGGATTCAATTTTGTGGATCCTTCACCTCTTTTTAAATCGGGTTCCAAATTACTAGTCTTTTAGGCCTTGTAGCCTTTTTAGGCCTATTAGCCCTCCTAATCATTGAAAAGGTGGATTTTATCCTAAAATCCCTTAACACCCCTAAAAAAAAATTGCATAATCTTTGTGGGTTTTTCCTCACCTTAAATATTTTCTAGGTCTCTGATTCCAATCTTGTCTGTACAATGGGCTTTCACCAAAAGCCTAAAAATAAGGGTTTCAAGGACATGTAGGTTGGTTTGGTTTCTTGAACTTCTTCAACTAATATAATGAACTCTTTTGAACTCCTCTTTCCATAAAAAGGTCTACACCTCATGCCCATACACTCCTTTGTCACTGATTAGTACCTACTAATCAACTAGCAATCATCATTGCTACTACACTACTCAGTCACCCTAGCCAGAATAGCTAGTACTCACCTAGGGCCTGATTGTTCTCTTGCTTCCCCTACACACACACACACACACACACACACTACAAACACCATATCTATATATTATATACAAGGCTTTAATGGATTCCAAGTGGTTATGGGGGGCTGAACCATGGGAATACCAAGTAAAGCCATCTTTTTACATGACTGGAGAAAAACTGGCCATTGAACTTACAAAATACAAAGAATTAAACAAAAGCTAACCAGAAAGAACAACTAACTAATATAATGCTACAAATATATAAGGAATTACATTTCAAACACTCTCCATGCTTTCATTCAATCCATTCAATCCACAAAAGTGTTGGATGATGGCTTTGTATCTTAATTACAATGCAAATTAGTTCTTTTCAATAACCAGTCCATACAATATGAAATCTAACTGTCATATTAGGGTTGTAATAACCTTATATACTCTCATCCAACATGTATTTTGATACCCTCTGGTCGGGATTTGGGCATCATAAAAGCCGATTCCTAAAATCTAGGAAATGTTGTCATGACAACTTTGACAACTTTTGTGAAAATGACACTTTCTCCACTTTGATGGCCCTATTTGGTTTCAAACCTTACCAAATGACCTCAAATGACTTGAAAAAATTAAAATCTTGAAAATCTCCTATTTTTGGAGTTTTGGTCAACCCTTTGACCTTTTAGTTGACTTCTAGGTTCTAGACCCCTAGAATCAACTTGAGTCAACAACTCACAAACCCTAATCTCTCCTAACACTAAAACACACCTAAAACACACTAGGGACTTTATAACATAGTCCTTATTCATGGATGGTTGGCCAAACCAACCTACAATCCAAAATGACTAAAGATATTCCTAAATACCTTAGGGTGCTCTTGCACCATATAGATTAACCACTTACATTTAGTTTTTATGATAAGGAATGTAGATTTGGAAATGTTTGTAAAGGAAAATGGAATAAAATATATACCTCCAAAAAAAATATAGTAAAAATCCTTTCAAACGGTCTTAGAAAACGTTGATTTTTGCAAGCCTGAACCAAAACTGTGAGATCTACAAAACCCAAAAATATTTTTTCTTTTCTGAGCCAGGTCAACCTTGACGTCTTTGGCAGGGTACAATTGTTCCCAAAAATGTTTGACCTTGACCTGCACAGCTCTGAAGGAAATTCTATTCATGGATCCTAAAATTTGGCCGAAAAGGGTATCCAAATATGATCTTAAATTTGCTATCCCATACATGTACCTGCAACAAAATGGATTTGTTTTTTGGGAGAGGGGTTTGCCTTGGTCAAATCCCAGTTTTGGAATTAACCTTAAAATATAATTGAAATTGCGGAGATAAACAAATTAAATGAAAAAATTCACCTTGCATGTATAGAAACCCTTGTGGCGGATTTGAATCCTTGGATCTACAAGTATGGATTTTCCAAATGGATGTAGAATGTAGAATATAGGATGTACAACATCTTAAATCAATTTCCTTTGGATCTTCAATAACAATCTTGAATGGATCTTGGAATAGGAAAAGGCTTGAATGGATATATGGAGAAACCTTCAACAAGAGGGCTCCATAGAGCTTGAATCCTCCAATGGCTACCATTGGATCTCATTGATGAATTGAATGCTTGAAGGTCCTTGAATTCTTGAATGCTTGAGATTAGATGATTGCTTCAATGGATTATCCTTCATGTGCATAGATGACTATCAAGTGCTTCCTTATATACAAATCTAGGGCACAATCTTCTAGAGAGGCCTACATAGGATAATTAAATTCCAATTAGAACCATACCCCTAGAAGTGGACCTATATTAAATACAATTTCAAGATTCATTGCCTCGAAGACTGAAACAGCCAACCCGAAAGCAGTAATTAAATCTTTCAGAATCCCGACATCTAGAAACCCCAGAAACCTTAAAATTGGATCGTAGATCAGGGTCGAGGTTGACTCTAACCTAGGTTAGGGTCAAGGTTGACCTTAACCTAGGTGAGGGTTGAGTTCAACCTTGACCCAGAAGGTTGACCTTGCCCTTAAGTCAAGAACTTCAAATATGCATATCAGGGTGCCAGAAACAGTCCGGAGAGAAGTGGAAAAGGGGCAGAACAGGGGGAAAATCCAGATTCAAATCAAAAACCCATTAAAGGTTCTTGACATGACCTAAAACCACTTACTTGGAGGGCTAAAGCAGTCCAAAATGTAAGCGCTTCCATTTTTTGACGATACATTTAGCCCCCAGTTTAGCAAGAGTATGGACTCGATGAAAAATCTTGGTAAAGGAGATCGTAAAGAAAATATAATCTTATTTAATTAAAAGGGACAAAAGAAATACTCAAGCCCCCAAGGAATCAATTCTTTGTCAACCCCAAGATTACAATAAGAGAGACGTCACCAGTCAAAGAGAAAGATAGAGGGGGGTGGCTAGCTCGCCCAGGAAGATGTGTGTATCTTATTGTGAACCACAAGAAGGGATAGGATGGACCACCAAGAAATCACTTGATAGTCACCCCATAAAGTTGTGCACCTTTGGGTGGCTTTGTGCATGTATGTAGTACATCTTCTAACAACTTTTATGAAGTAGCCATGGATCCATATCCTCATATCACCATGGAATACATTTGTAAAATGCGTATCTCTTCAGGATTTTGCAAATTATGTGTGTTACCTTCCGAGGATTTAGCATATTGAATTGTAATTTAATGTGTATCTCTTCAGGATTTAGCAACTTATGTGCGTTACCTTAAGAGGATTTAGCATGCTGAAAAAAAAATGTTAGAAAAAAATGCATAATATAGAATGAGGGAGGCCGTATATATGCCCCCTTCTTAAGATCGCAAAATACATACTATTTTAACATTTTAAGGAAAGAAAAGAACAAGGATAAAGCCTTCTTCAACAACAAGAAAATATCCATAGACAACAACTAGTCCAATCCAAGAAGGTCACAGCTCCTTTGAGGCCATGGAAGGGACAAATGCAAAGAGATATCATGCAAGAAGTGACAAAGTAACCCTTGTGAGGGATAGCACACTATTCAGTTTCCAAGGTGAGAGATTTATCAACCATGGAAACCCAATTTTAAACAATGAAATAGGTTATGATCAAGGACATAGATACTCAATGTAAACCAAATTTTTATGTAAATATCACATGATATATAGATACTACTTAACCAAGGAGTAAAGCTGGCTTGGTGGTCCAACAAGAACATTGTGTTGAATTAGAGTTGGAGCTAGGTAAAAGTCTACAATTTGAGAAGGTAAATACTGATTCAGAGAGGCGGGCCTATACCCAATTATTTCAAGAGTTCAGTGATATATTTTCATGGAAATATGAAGACCTCAAGGGTTTTAATCCATCCCTTGCTCAGCATACCATTGAACTAGAGCCAAATGCCAAACCAGTCAGGAAAAAACAAAGGCCTGTCAACCCCAAGCTTGAACCACTAATGCATAAAGAAGTACTCAAATTAATAGAGAGTGGTATCATCTATCCCATAAAGCATACTAGTTGGGTTTCCAACCAAGTGTGCCTATAATAAAAAGGAATGGGTAATTAAGGCTATGTGTTGACTTTAGGGACCTTAACAGGGCATCCCTAAAAGATCCCCATCCACTGCCATCTATGAAGCAAATTCTGCAATGTGTCTCTAGATCTTAGAGATTTCATTACTGGATGGCTATTTAGGATATAATCAGATCCTATCTCATGAAGAAGATCAATATAAGACTGCATTTACAACCAGGTGGGGAACCATGGCTTATCAAAAAATTCCCTTTGGTTTGTCTAATGCAGGTGCTACTTTTCAAAAGGAAATGGATATGGCCTTTAAAAGCCTCATGTACAAATTTGTGCTGGTCTATTTAAATGACATAACTGTTTATTCTAAACATGCAGCAGACCATATCAAGAATCTGAGGAAAATATTTGAAAGGTGTAGAGAGTTTGGGATATCTCTTAATCCCAAGAAATGTATGTTTTCAGTTCATGAAGGGAAACTTTTGGGATATGTAGTAGCCAAGAAAGGAATTACAGTAGACCCTAAGAGGATTGCGGCTATTCTAGAGCTACCCCTACCACATCACAAGAAAGGCCTTCAATCTTTCATAGGAGGGATTATCTTTGTAAGGTGTTTCTTACCTGATATTGTAGATTTATTAAAGTGTTTGACAACCATGTTAAAGAAGAACTCAGCTTTTAGCTAGAGCAAAGAAGGGAAGGCTAATTTCCAAGCTATTAAAGAAGCTCCTGCTTTGCTAAACCCAAATTTCAGTAAGGATTTCATCCTTTATACATGTGGAGGTTATGATGCCATATCTACAATGTTGACCCAAGAAAATTCTGAAGGATTGGAGCAACCTATTGCTTTCTTTAGCAAAGGTTTGGAAGAATATGAACATAGATATTCTTTTGTGGAAAAACATGTACTTGTTGTGGTAAAGAGCCTTAAAAATTTTAGATATATGTTGAATCATAGCAAGGTACACTTAAGAGTCACTCATCCAAGTGTCAAAGAGTTTTTTCTTTCCAAGGACCTAAATGAGAAAAGAGTTGGTTGGATCACCAGAGTGATGGAATATGACATTGACATCCAAACTACAAAGCTAGTTAGAGGAAGAGGTCTTTGTGAGCACTTAATGAAGGATGGAAATTCCCAAAAATTAGAGCAAATGAATGCATCTTTGGTTGTACATTCAACAGAAGATCAGGTCAAGGAAGCAGGTTGGTTGCCTAACATGATTCATTACTTTAAAACATGGGAATGTCCTATAGATCTAGATTCAAAAAGAGAAGGTATTATAGATTACAATTTGTTCCTTTTGTGCTGATACATGAAATTATTTTTAGAAAGGATCACAATGGTGTCCTTTTGAGATGTATTGATTTAGAATGGTGTCCTAGGACTACTACTTTTAAAATCATGAGGGCTAGATACTATTGGCCATCTATCTTCAAGGATAGTCATGATTATGTGAGGAAATGCATCAAGTGTGCCATGTTTGCAAGAAAAGAAAAACTTGCATGCGCCTTACCCCTTCAACCCATCATAATAGAGAAACCTTTTATGAAATGGGGCATAGATTTCATTGGCATGATTAATCCTTCATCTAGTGCAGGCCATAAGTGGATAATTACTACAACAGATTATTTCACTAGATGGACAGAGGCAGTTACATTGCAAGAAGAAAATGAGCGTGTTGTCCTCAACTTTTATGATGACATTATTCATATGTTTGGCACTCTAGACTCAATCATATCAGATAATGCACTCACTTTCACAGGCCTTAAAGTATCAGAATGGGAAATACAGCATGGCATTTATCTAAATACAAGTTCAAACTATTACCCTCAGGGAAATGGTTTGGCAGAATCAACTAATAAGAACTTGATTAGGATAGTCAAGAAGATCTACAAGATAACCAAAGAGATTGGCATACTAAATTAAATTTTCCTTATGGTTAGACAGAACTACCCCAAAAAATATCATTGGGAATTCTCCTTATATGTTAGTGTATGGAAAAGAAGCTAAGTTGTCCATTTCAACTGAATTGCTAGCTTTGGACTTAGCTACTCAATATGTCTTGTTTGAAGAAGGAGATCCTTTGCAGATTAGGTATGCTCAGATTATGGAATTAGAAGATTACAAAGATAAATCCATCAAATATATGGCATACCATCAAATGAAAACTAAGAAAAATTTTGATAAAAGAGCCAGGGCTAGAAATTTCAAAGTTGGGAATGTAGTCCTCAAATGGGATGAATCCAAGGCCAAGCCTGGAAAACATACTAAATTTGATTCCTTATGGGGAGGTCCATTCATCATCACTGAGTGCAAGGAGCATAATGCTTTTCAATTATCCACTCTTGGAGGAGATTCCATGCCCATTTCTGTGAATGGATTCCATTTGAAGCCTTGTTTTGAGGATTGTCCTTCCTTGTAAATATTTGTGAATAAGTTTCCCTATTTTTTGTTCCTGCTTTCTAGGTTAGCCTGAACCCTATTTTTCAAGAAGTGCTCAAGCACAGTTTTTTTCCTCCCTCCATCTACTTCTCTATCTAGAAAGTTTTATGTTCAATATATGACTCCTATGCCTAATGTAATGTTTCAAGGTCACTGGTTTTCAATGTCTAGCGAGCTGACATCCAGTAGAAATTGCCAAAATATTATCCAAATTTCCTTGTTCCATGAATTTTGGCTACAGGTGGAGGTAAATGAGGCTCCCACAAGGGTTGAGCCTAGCCTGTGATAAATACCTTTAATTTTCTTGTCTTGGTTGTGTCCTCTGCTATGTTTTTAGCTCTCTGGTATCACATTGTTCTTGAAAAATAACCTAAGTATGCAAAAACCCTATGAATTTGGTACAACCCTAGTTGCTTGGCCATGCCTTCTATTTTCTCATTACCTTTTCGGGATTACTTGAGTTCTTTTAAGTCATGTGTGTATTATGATTTCCTTTATTCTCCTAGTCACATAATGGAAAAGGAATATTCCATATCATCTGGCAATTCTGAGATTGCCTTAGTCGTGCGGTCTCCATAAAGAAAGGAATATTCTCATTTGATCAGGAGAATCAGCGATGATCGTTGGATCATGTTTGATCAAAGAGAAGTTGCATGATCTCATGAAGTAAATTAGAGTTAACAAAAGATCTAGAGATCTCATGACTCAATTGATTTTTCTAACCCATGGGTATAACTTATGTTTAGGCTAGGTCAGGATAAAGTCTTTCGGTTGCTATGTCTCGTGATGGAATCAGGGTTAAGAAAAATGATCATAGATCATGAGACTGCATTGTCTCCAGGTCTCTGAATGAATTCATGGTTAAGGGTGGGTTAAGTCAATAGTGTTGATGTCGGTGTCAGAAGTGATGAGGTAGTGGTAAAAAAATGATAAAGTGGCACATGACAATAAGTAGACCCGAGTTATATGCATTCAATTGGGTGATCTCTTGATCCCAGTAGAATATTCTGATTTATCTAGCAATTAAGAGACTTCCTTCAGTCACTTAGTCTCATGAAGGAAAGGAATATGCCAAAGGTATTTAGAGACTTAGGGACTACTGTGGATGATAAAGAGATCCAACGCTTGTTGCCTCATCTCGTGATATAGCCAGGGTTAGTAGAAGGACCAGGCAACTCAGCGACAATATGAAAAATGAAACCAAAAGTGAGTGCAGAGTTAGGGCATGGGTTAAAGTCAGTCAATGGTCAAAAGGATGAGATCAACGGTCACATTTTAAAATGAAATCAATTTTGAATCTCAACCGTGGATGAAATATCTCGCACCAGTTGTGACCATTATCTTTCAAACTTTTAAAAATTCAAATATCTTATTTGAGTAGTTATGACATAACCGACTTGCAGAGTAGTAGATGGATCGGCCGACTTCTCAAAGGAAGAGTTATGGTGATTGGAAAGATATCCAGGTCTATATCTAATTTTATAAAGATATTTCAAGGGGGCATTATGAGCAGAATTGACATGTAAATTAGGGTTTGAATTGTTTATGCAAGATCTATTTGAAACCCTAATTTTTAGAATCAGATTTTCTCCAAGCCTACATGCAAAAGGAGGATGTATATAATAGTTTTATAATTTGTTGGTAATTAGAGTTTTCTAGTTGTAAAAGTTATCTGAGGCATTCTTTTTTCCCTCTAATTTTGGCAATTTGTAATCTTTCATTGGAATCCAGACATTGTAGGAATTATCTGTGGCATCTTTTTTGCCCTCTAATTTTCCTCTTTCTATATTTTCTCTTAATGAATGTGATACACTGGTTTATATCAGAGAAGTCTTAGAATTCCAAATCCTTTCTCTTTTTCAACATCTTTTTATGCTATTGTAGATGATTTGATTTTGATAGTTTATGGATTTTGTTCATCCCTAACTATTTTGTCTCATTTCTGCATCCATTTGTCGAAGTGAACATTTGCTTGCAAGTCACAATCTATGTCTAAATTTCTTAGGAAAGCTATTGTTTTGAGAAATCTTTTTCTTTCCTTGAATAGCCTCTTTCTATTTCAGACCTCTCTGTGAAATACTTATGCAATCTTGTTTAGAAATATTGTATTCTATTATATCTAAGAGTCTTCATGCTGCTGTGGCCACTGTGTTGTCTTCATATTACTTTCGGTGTATCACCTAGTAGGATAGTTTTCTTATTCATTCATTTATATTTTATGCATTCTTTCTATCCCTTTTCCCTCAAGAATTTACTTTCATGTTAAGAAGAAAATTTGGGTAATTATCCAAGAGGAACCAGCCTAGAACCTAGAGGTTTCATTTCAGTTAGCAAGGGTCCCACAACTTGGAAATGATTTCCATGTTATACTAGATTATCAAGACTACAAGAGCTTGACTTAGGGTGCAAATTTAGTGTATAACAGTTCTGGCATGCCTGGTGGGACCATACCCAAAAGGAAGTTTATTTTCAAAGGTTATGCTTTCTCTAATATACTGATCGCATAATACAGACCTAGTGAGGTTGTTCTTGTCAAGTATATCTGGCGACTCCACTAGTGTAAGGATAGAAGATTCAGTCCTGTTCAAAGAATATGGGAAAGATTGAAACAAGAATCTCAAAGCTTTCTGATTTCTTCCAACTGCCCTTAACAAGAAAATATAAATGGAGATCATCTCAAAGAACACCTCCTACAAGCAGGGTACAATCTACACCACCTAATACTTCAGAGAGGAGACCTTTTCCTTTTCATTTTAGAAGGAGATGAAGATCCTTAACTAGAGAGCTACAAGAAGATTCAGCTCCACCCTTAAATACAACTCACATAGTTGATGCTCAACAAGTCTCAGCTCTTGCAATGGCTAGATAGTTTGTCTTTGCACCCTTCAACCAAGGAAGTCCTTTAAACTTTTCTCAACATCATGATGTGCCATTAGTAGCACTAAAGAGTCTACCTGATTTCATAGGTGAAGGACATACAATAGCTTTTGAACATATAAGAGATGTGACTACTATCTGTAGTATACATAATATCACAGAAGAAGATGTGGCTACCAAGTTATTAGCAACCTCTTTCAAAGGTAGGGCCTTAGAATGGTTTAGAACTCTTACTGTTGGTTCTATTAATTCATGGGATGGATTAGGGGATGCATTAAGAAGATTCTTTGAAGATAAATTAGATAACCTATCTTTGGTTGAATAGTTAACAACCATAAAGAGAGATCCTCAAGAATAAATGATGGATTTCAATAATAGATTCCTCAAAACATGGAATAGAATCCTAGTCTTAGTAAGGTCATCAGCTAACCATTACCTCTTATACTTATTGCAAAGTTTGAATGGTTAGATCTCTATCATGATCCAATCCATGGGAGGTGCCTCTTTACCTCAGGATTTTGACATACTTGTCAAGGCTGAAAATTGTTTGATCCAGGGAGGCATGATAGCCAGAAGGCCACCCATGCCTATCTTTCCTAATATTTAGCCCAGTGCACCTCTACAAATACCTCCTTTTACCCCTATACCCACCATAGTAGCACCTCAAGCTAGTACTAATAGTGAAGATTTAAAGGTAGGTTTCTCTCAAGAACTACAAGAAATGAGAAATAATCAGCAAAGTAGTCAGTAAGAAATGACAAATCTGTTGCAAACTCTAACCAAAGAGTTGACTAATTTGAAAAGATAGAACCAAGGTCCTAATCAAAAGTATCAAAATCAAGGACAATCCTATCAGAAAAATAGGCCCCAATACCAAAGAAATTACCAGGGGGGAAGGAAAAACTATAATCAAAGGTCATTCCAACCTTATAATCCAACCCCTCTTAACTCTGCAAATCCAGTCATGGATGTGGTCCCAAGTCAAAATAATATTGCTGGAGAGATGGAATGGTGATATCCTTGTAATCATTCGCATAACCAGACAACATGCTTAAATGGAAGGGTACACCAGGCACTCATTGTGTAGAATGCTTCAAATATACAATTAGAGGCCTCTTCTAGTGGGTCAATTCCCCAACAAGAAGCATATGCTGATGAGACCTCTCTCCCTAATTGGGAAGAACAAGATTTCAATGGAGTTAATGGTGAATCCCTAATTTTTGCCAACACTAGGTCTGAAAGAAGAGCTCAAGACATGGAGCGAACAGAAGATGGGGCTAAGGCTTCTACATCTGTAGAATATTCACAACTATTTACTCCTATCATACTAAAGAAGGTCCCCACCATTCCAGTCAAAGAGGACCAATCTCCCAAGGAGGTTGAGCCTATCATGGTGAAGACACACCAAAGAGTGCACACAATAGTGCCCTTCAACATTGTGGACAACATGAAGAAAGTAAATGTCACTATGTCTATGTGGGACTCTTTGGCTATTCTAGGGCAGCTTGACATTTTGAAAAAGGCTATGGGTGAAGTGTCGAATCCTCAACCTACAAAAGATACAACAAAGCTAGTGTTGGTCAAAACTGATCAAGAAAAGGAGGCCCCAGGAAACAACTCCAAAGAAAATACCATTCAAGGTAGGAACTTGAAACCACCTCCCTTTTATGTATCTTTAATTATTGGAAAATATTTAGTACATAATTGTATGGTAGATAGTAGGGCTACTAGCACTGTCATGCCTAAGAAAGTGGCTGACCAATTGGGAGTGAAATATGAACCATTCCAAAAGAGGGTCACCCAGCTTGATGGTTCCTCAATAAACACAAAAGGTGTGGCCAAGGATACCAGTTTAATCCTTCATGAGAGCCCCAATTTTTCTATCCTACTTGACATATACATTATAGAAATCCCTTCCTTATTTTCCAAATTCTTATCAAGGGTTTTTACAACCAAGATAGGAGGCTATCTTTCTTCTGACTAGTCTCACATGATTTTCCATACAAGATATGGAACTAAGGTTACTATCAAGTTTGAATCATTGACAGCACATCACATAGAGCCTTATGTGTCCAATGTAATCAATACAAGATACCTTAAACTTGACAGTAATGACTTCCCAATCATCAGAGAAACAAACACCAAAATAGAAGGTATCCCAGATATTTATCTAGATGATTTAGAATCAGAGAGAGATTCAAAGGCCCAAGCCAATGTTATTTGGGATACTGGTTTGGGAAACTATTTGTTACAAGAATATGAATCCACAGAGCCAAATCTTTTTAAAATAGATACTGAGTCAGAAGATCAGAACAACCAAGTTTGGGAGCTATAATTTGATGGTACAAGAAGAAGACATGGTACTAGTGGTGGTTCTATGTTAGTCTCTCCTAATGAGGAGAAGTATTATACAAACTTTAGGTTCAGTTTCTCTTGCACTAGCAACACTGCTAAATATGAGAGCCCAGTGAATGGATTGGAATGGGCAAAAAAGAGAGGGATCAAAGCCCTAAAAGTTTATGGTGATAGTGAGCTAGTTGTTAGCCAAGTAAGAGGGATAAGTGCAACCAAAAGTGATACAATGAGAGCATACAAGCATCGAGTTTGGGATGCAATTGAAGATTTCCATGCTTTCAATATTGTTGTGATCCCTAGAAAGTTAAATCAGAATGCATATAATTTAGCTGCTATTAGATCACAGTATGATATCCCTAATAGGATTTCAAAAGAAAGAGACCAATAGAATATCAAAGTAATTTTCAGACCATCCATCCCTAATAATAATATTAATTGGAAAGTGTTTGACAATGATGAACAAATTCTATTGTTCTTATTTGAAGAGGATGTTTTCTCAGAACATAACCAAGGTAGACTAATGCAGAACTATGGTGACCAAGTAGTACAACTCACATCAAATAAAATTCCCAATGATCTTGTCACCTTAGAAGTTTTTTTTAATAAAGATGATCAAGTTAAAATGAGTAAAGCTAGCCTGGTGGTCCAACAAGAACATTGTGTTGAACTAGAGTTGGAGCCAGGTAAAAGTCTACAATTTGGGAAGGTAAATACTGATTCAGAGAGGTGGGCCTATACCCAATTATTTTAAGAGTTTAGTGATATAATTGCATGTAAATATGAAGACCTCAAGGGTTTTAATCCAGCCCTTGCTCAGAATACCATTGAACTAGAGCCAAATGCCAAACTAGTCAGCATACCCTGTTGTTCCCTTTTCTTGTTGATATACAAATACTCCTCAGAGGGTTCACTCTATTTATCCCTGACACTGACCAAGCATAGAGTAGAACAAAGGAAACAAGGTCTTGAGACCTCCTACACTTTGAGCTCCACAAACTCAGGCAGGATTACCCTTGCAAACTTAGAATAATGAAATCACTGAATTATCCTAGTTTGTTATTGATGGAATTACAGGGACTTACCACTGTAACTTTCACTAAAACAGACCAAACTGAAAGTAAAGATTTGATTTAAATGATGATAGTCATTTACTTGAAAAAATATAGACCAGTGCTCAATCTTAGGGCATGGAGTCATCTATGAATAATTTTAACCAGCATGATTGAAGACTAAACTCAAGGCAATTACAGGTTCTGACACAAACATAGATATACCTTATATATCTACCTCATCACATTTAGCCAAATTAATCCATCAAATTCATTTTCTACCCTAAACTTTATTGAAACATCTCTAAGGTATACTCTCCTTGAAAGAACCCTAGAAGTACTTCATAATCTGCCTGACAGATATATAAATTGAAAATGCTCCTAGAACATTCAATTTAAACAAAATTCAGAATGCTAAAATGAAGATAGAAAATCCATTAAATGCTTCAGAAACTATGAACTGGATTTTATTCAAAATTCATCATCAGTTAATACATTCAACAGAGATTTCTCCAGAAAGACCAGATATATTGGTTATCAAAACCAAAATTTACAATTGACCTAATATTATTTTCAGACATGAAAATGACCATCTTTTTCCCAGTAGTCTTGGAATCCTTTTATAGCATAAGGATGCAACAAGCTACCGACATACTGGGAAAGATTAAAAAAATTATAGTAACAGCTTTGCAACGAATTAGAAACAGAGTTTTGCAACCGAACACGGGTGGCAGCTTGTTTGCAAAGTCTAACAAGGTTTGTCTTTTGTGGCTCAACCATATTTCTCTCATCCTTTAAGATTTGCCTCCCATCTGTTCACTTCTTTGATGGTGGGCCAATCAAAGGTCTTCTCTTCTTCTAGCCTGGCAACAGCTTCCACCCACCTGGCATCCATGGCAGTTCTGGCCTCAGACACAAATTTTGCCATATCTCTTTCAACTTTGCAGAAGCCATCGATCAGTTCGTTGCAATACTCTGCATTGGTGTCCTTTTCCAAACATTGCTTTATCTCTTGGCTTCCCAATATAACATCAAAACCAGATTCCCAATCTGATTGTGCCTTCAATTCCCCTGTCTCATTATAAATCTTTGGGATCAGCGGTGGACATTGATCACCAAACAGTTGCAGCTTACTGTTCATCAAATCAGATTTGCCATTAAAGAAGGCAAAAGTATCATTCAAATTATTAACCATATCGATGGTATCTGATACTTTGTCAGATAAATCATCACTCTATAGCATAGCTATTTTGAGTTTATCCAAAACTCTTTCCTTTTCTGACCAAAGTTTGAAAGCAGGCTCCAGGAAAACCATAGCTTCTGTAGCTATCTTTGAGGCTTCTTGCAGGGATCCATATAATGTATGAACTACACCAATCTTATTTTTCAGCACATCAATCATGTGCTACAATATGAGCAACATGACAGATACAGCATTCATGCCCTGTTCCTGTGAGATGCCCTTTGACTGTGTCTCTGCCAAAGCAGAGTCTTTCTTAGCACCTTCCACAACATTTGTGATAACATTGGCTGCCTCTTCAACAATTGGAGTCTTTTCCCTTTTACTCTCTTCCAATTCTCCCTTCAATTTGGCAATCTCCTCTTCAAGTGTGTGGTTCTTGACCACTACTTCCTCATGTTTCTTTGCCAATGCCATCATTTGGCCAAAAGTTGTTTCATACCTTTTTGACAGGTCATCAACTTTTTCCAGGTTCATGAATGAAACCTGTGTCATTAACTGAGCTATCTCAGTATTTGAAGTATTCTGCAGGTTCCATATCATTCTATCAACTTTTTTTTCTTCCCTGATGGTCATGACCAAGGGCTTCTGTGTGGCCGGAGCTAATGACCATATTGTTAGGGTTTTGGATTTTGGGTCAAACCCTAATCCTTTCAAAACATCATCCATTTCAAACTCTGTCTTAAGCAGAGGATCTTCTTGCCTTCTAATCTAATTAATGACAAATGTGGACTGTAAGTCCCAACCAGGCATCAGCATTACACCGCTATTTTGTACCAGCAATCTGGCTTGTTCAACAGTGATTTGTTTAGTTTCAGGGTCATAATCCTGAAGTGTCTGCACAATTTGCTCATTCTTATCAGTATTCTCCTCCTCTGTTGCTATTTCTTGCCTCAAGATCTTCTGTTTCAACTTGACCAAAAAAGATTTGAATTCTTGAGACTTTATGAATTCATCATCCTTCATGAATTCATTGGCCATCATAACCCTTTCATCATCCTTTTCAAATAGAACCATTTGATTGTCCCCTTGGCCCTTAGCCTCTGGCTCCTTCTGCAGTTGCCTCCTCAACTTTCTAAAATATTTGCCATGCTCTGAGATTACAGCTTTGGCCATGCCTTTCCTGTCCTGCACCATTTTGTGCTTTGTTTTCTGCTTTTTCTTTGGTGGCTGTCTAGCTGAAGTAGCCTCCTCACCTGCTTCTTCTTCTTTAGGTTTTCCTTCTCCTTGTTCTTCTCCCTCTTGGTGTTCCTCCTGGTGCTCCTCTTGGTGCTCCTCTTGGTGCTCTTGGTGCTCCTTATCATGCAAAGCAACTTGCATAGGAGACCCTTTAGATTGTGCATCTTCTGCACTGAATTTAGGGACCTGTGACATCAAAGTGTCATATGACTGTATCATCTTCTCTATCCTTTGGAGATATGGGAGATCAGGAAAGAAACCAGAGAATGAACTATCTGATTCTTTCCATTCTGCTTCTGCTCTTAGGAGATCATTCCATTTTCTTCTCCTATCCTAGACTTCTAACCTGTTCAATTTGTTCCTCACAATGTCTTCATCATCCAATGGCTCATGATCTCTGATTTAGTGCCATGGAGTCATCCTCTTTAGGGCTGTTTGTACAAAAAATTTAGGATCACAGAATCTAGCAATTGCAGTAGACATTCTGTATTGCTTTAAATAGTCATTGATTTTGTCAAACATCTTCTTCCCAACAGTGAAATCAAAACCCATCCATAATCTGGGAATGAAAGTTCGCTTCTTATGCCCCTCCAGAAATTCCTTGTCTACCCATGTAATCTGCCAGAAAAATTCTAAGAAAGCAATCCTGGGAGGAACAAATTTAGGAAGAATATGAGGAGGTTGAGTGCAGTCATATACCCTGATAATAGTTATGTAATCAAAGAAAAAGAAGTCAGCCCAGTTGTGGGAGATTGGCCAATTAGTGACATACTCCCACGGTCTCAGAAATTTTCTAATTTCAAATGGCAATCTATGCCTGTCTGCTCCCAACAAATCAAAAATTTGATCAACAATCCAATTGCAAAAACATACAAATGAAGAATTCACAGACCCACTATCCCACATTGAGGTCCATCTTTGGATTGGCTCTTCCACACCATGTTCTGATGCAAATAGCTGAAGCTCCTTATCCATTGAGGTTCTATTGTAGTATAGAATCATATACATCAGGTGAGAGTAATGTTTGAAAGTGGGCTTGGGGTTATCTGATTGTATCTCTACCAATCCAGCATGGATAGCCTCTACTATATAGCCAACATAATCATAA
>MU224574.1:59925-73874 GCA_018584345.1 Thuja plicata | reverse complement strand
TCAAAAAGGTAAAATCTGATATCTTTGTTCTTCTCCCGACCTTGCGACTGCAATCTGATTTGTAGATGGTAGCTGGTGTAGTTATTATGAAGTCCTGGCAGTTGTTCTCGCCTGCTCACCTACATTTATTTTGAAATAACTGTCCATCATGTCCATGAACAGTGCAGCACCAAGTGTCACCTCATTCATCATCCAAAATCTCCTCCTCTACCACTAGTTTCTTTTTCTTTGGTGTTGTCATGACTTCCCATGCCTTTACTTCGTCATCTGTTGGCCAATTGAAGTCTTGGGTACTCTGTACCTACACCTTCTGTCTGTCCCATCTTGCATCGGTGATATTCTTGACATCAAGGAGGAATTTGTTGATGTCTATCTCAGCCTTGAATGCTTCATCTAGTATTAAATTAAAACCATCAACATCAACCTCAGTTCCCAAAAGAAAAGCCTCTTCACTACGCATTTTGCTGTCAAACTCATTTCTCCAGGCATCTATAGACTTTACCTGGTCATCTTCTCCTTTCAAGACAGGGATAAACCTATTAAAATCAGCTGAGAAAAGGCTTAACTTAGCCTCTATTTGGTTCAATTTCCCTTTGAAGAATGAGAGAGCAATGTTTACCCTTTTGATCTCATCTTCTACCTCTGTCACAATTGGTGGAAAGTCTGCTCTAATATTCTGCAATGATGTCAATTTCTCAAATAGATTTGCTCTGGCAGACCACTTTGTAAAGTAGGGGTTCAAAATTAGAAGATACCTTAGTACTTCAGCATGCAATGTAGGCAATTTGTTGTAAGTATTAATTACAACATCAGATTTTTCCTTGAGGATCTCAATCCTATGTTGTAATATGCCTCTCAATGCTTTCAATGCTATAGCATTCCCATTTTCCTCATCTACTTTCTGTTCTACAGCCTCTTCTAATCTAGGCTTGTCTTCAATTTTCACAGGTGCAGGCACATATACTACCTCTGGTTTTGCCTCTAATTGATCAGTTAATACCTTTATCAATTGATCTCTTTGGTATAACTTTATGTGGCACAGATCTCTATCTTTCGATAGTGCACTTGTTTCTTCTACCAAATTAGTATATCTTTCAGACAACTGCTTTGTCTTGTCCTCATTTAGCTGAGCCCAGTGTGTCATTATTTGAGAGATCTCTAAATCCCCTATGTTCTGCACTGACCACACCATCTGGTTCCCCACCATATTTTCTTGTATGTTTACTAACTGGGGCTTGTGCTCCTTAGGGCTCAGATTCCACATGGCAAAGGCTTGTGACTTTGGGTCATACCCAAATCCTTTGATCATGTTTCCTATCTGTACTTCACTGACCATTTTAAGGTCAGGCTGCTTTCTAATCTGATCTATGACAAAAGAAAATGCCAAATCCCAGCCTTCAGCTAATAGGATGCCACTTCCTAGCACCATCTTCCTGGCATCCTCAAGAGATATGTCCTCAACTTTAGGATCATAAGTTTGTAGGGCCACAAGAGCATCATTAGTAATTGTCTCTTTCCCATCCACGAGTAATTGGGATTTCAGTTGCTCTGCCTTGTGCCATCTTAGGAAATCCTTGAATTCCTCTGTCTTGACAAAATTGTCATCATCCAGGAACTTATGCTGATTAAGCATCCTTTCATCCACACATGTCCTTAGTGGAAGATCAACATTATCTTCTGGATCAGGCATTTGTTTCTTGCCTTGCCTTATTTATTTCCTCAGGTTATGGTCATATAACCTAGTAACTAGTATCAAGGCCTTAACCATGTCCTTTTTCTTGCTCTGTCCTTCTGCTGAAGGTTGGCCTAATTCAAGTTTCTGCCTCTTTGCTGCAGGCTCTTCCAAATTATCTGGTTGTGTTGCAACAGTTAAGTCTATGATGTGTTTCTCTTCAGCTTGCTGTTGTGGGCTCTCAGCCATTTCCTGTCCTTGGGCATGTTGTGATGGAGGAGATAAATAAGGTCTTGCATAATCACTATCATCTCCACTTTCATAATCTGACTTAGAATGCTTAGGAGATTGAGCACCTTTCTTTGCAAGGACAGTATCCAACTGATCTAACAACATGTCATAGTTGTCAATCATGGCTTTGATTCTGTCAAAATAATTGAGGCCGGGGTAAAAACCTCCAAATGATAACCCATTCCTCTTTATTTGTAGTTGCAGCTTCAGCAACTCTTGGATTTTCAACCTTTTCATGTGGATGTCATCCTCATCCAAGTTGTTTCTTGTAGCATCCTCCTCTATACACTCACAGTGTACATTTGTATTTGGGATAGTAGGAGTGTACAATTGTCTGACCCCTGCCATGAAACCTTCCGGGTCAATATATCTGTAAGGGGCTGCCCCCATTCTGAATTTCTCTAGCCATTGACTTACTTCATCCATGGAATTCTTCCCTATTGTAAAATTTGCAATCTTGAATTTCCTAGGGGTTATAGTCCCCTTCTTGTGTGAAGCAAAATGCTCATTATCTGTCAACATTATCTGCCAGATGAATTCCATGATAGCAACTCTCATTGGCACATGATAAGGCAAAATATGGGGTGGATGAACACACCCATACACTCTGAATATGGTGAAATTCTCCTCTAGATAGAAGTCACCCCAGTTGTGATTTCCAGGCCAATTTTCTAGATACTCACAAGGCCTTAGCAGTTGGATGATCTTTATGGGAATCCTGGTCTTCCTTATTCCCAGACTCTTTATTATTGGATACACAATCCAATTCTCAAAAGCACAGAAATCACAATCCGTGGAAGTAAAGTTCCAAACCCTAACCCAGAACTAGATAGGATTTGGATGTGATTGAAAGAATCTCTGGGGAGACAAATTTCTAGGATCCATGATTGTGAAATTGTAATATAGGAGAAGGTGCATTAAGACTGAATAATGCATGAATTTGGGCTCCTTCTCCTTAGGGTTTTTCAACTTTTTCTGTGTAACCACAAAACCCTCATGCATCTCATCGATTATATGCTGAATATAATCATAACTTGTTCTAGAGTGTATCTCCTTTAGGTCCAAGACCATCATCAAGATTCTATGACCTATTCTCTCAGCATCTCCATCTATTCCCAATACTCTACAAAGAGCATAGGCATTGTATTTGATATAAAAGTGTAGGTCCTTGAAGTAGTATGGGTATGGTCCAGCCTGAGGACCTATATGATCTCTTATCTCTTGTGGCATGTGCTTCTTTAACAAGCCCCTAGCAACACCAGGCTTATTACTATATCTCTTTTCATGTTTCTTCATGTCAATTTTGGTTGACATGGTGCTAAATAGGCCAAATGCTTGCATGAAAGAGTTTCTATTTAATACCAGCAAATTAGTGCCATCTTCCCTTTTGATGGTCTTTGTGAGGACATCATAATGGTTAGCCAAGTCCAAAAATAGGTCAACATCAAGAAATACATCGGGCACTAATAACCTACCTAGACCAGATATCCAAGGGTTTGACACAGGGATAGGTTTATCAGAATTTTTATAAAAATAAGTGAATAGAGAGTAACCTATTGTACTCGGGGTTACAGCATCTCTGATGTCTTTGAAATCATCCTTAAATTCACCAGCATCAATCTTCCTGTTCTGTGTTGAACCTGGCAGCAGCTGAAGAAATTCATCTGAGAAACTGTGTTTTCCTTTTTGCTCCTCCCCACTGCCTCCACTCGTAGAAGCAGCGCTCATAGCAGTACTCATCTTTGCAAACACTTAGAATCTCTATCTGAATGATATTGAAACAAATCTAATATCACAACTCTCTGTATTCTTTAGAAACTTCAATCACTTGGAAGCATTGCAACAGCTCTGAATATCACTTCTTGCTGGAATAACAACTTGGCTCTGAAATCTTAAAACTCGGTGAACAAGAATGATTGCACAATCCCCTGTTTATAGCCATAGGATTTAGAGTACATGGCTCATAATTTGGAAATGTCAGTTCTGCCATTAAGTTGATATTCCGTGGGCTTTCAAAAACCTAGCCGTAGTTGCATGAAGTGACAGAAAATCAAATTTCAAATTATAAATCCTTTGGCGCAATCATAAAATGGTTAAGACAGCTGACATGGCATCATCTGATTTGTTCTCTGTCATACATCTCAGCTACCTTTTGTACACAGTAATCAAAATTCATGTATCTGATTGACCACCGGGTGATCTTCCTTGTCTTGTCATCCTCTTGGTGCCGCATTTCTTAGATATTGTTATCAGGCAACCTCGCGACCTCATTAAGTCTCTTTGTCGTGAGCACTTTTCTTTAACAATGGTCTGATCTCCAGACTAGGCGACAATGATCTTTCTTTACCTTGGATGACCCAAGTCCTTCTAGCGATCAGGCGACAATGGTGAAATTGAAGTCGTGAGGAGTTAACCTTAACCTAGCATTCTTCTCCAGACTTGGCGACAAACTGTTTATTATTAACATTCATAGTAATCGCTAAGTCGCTGGATGCTTACTTCTTATTTCAATACTACACGACAACCTTTAGTCGCTGAGTCGGGTGATAAGTTTAACATGACCTTATTACTAAAAAGGTACCCTTTCTCTGTTTACGGCGACCTCGTGACATACCTTAATTGCTAAGTCGGAAGGACTTTTTCCCTGGGGCACTTTTATCTCCAGACTTCGTGACCACCGTCAGATCTCTTCATTCCTTCATCGCACGGTTGTCGTGTAATCGCTACATATTTCCTCATGCCCTTAAATCATCTGGAGACTTCGCGACCGAAGGTGAAAACACCTTACTCTCTTTATCGCTTGATCCCTTTCCTCCTTCTAGTGACCTCGCGGCAACCATTAGTTCTATGACAGATGTCATCTATTCTTTGGTCCATTTAATGCATACTAGAAGGTTGAGTCATCGCCCTGCTCTGGCGACATCCCGACTGAGGGAAATCACTAACATCAAACCGTTAGTCGCTGAATCGGGACTGTTATCCCTTAACTATCATTTGATCATGAGACCACGCGACTGAAGAAATCTTTAACTATTTGAATAACCTGATCTAGCGATCATGCGACATGAAGTGAATCGCAAAGTTGGATAACATTTCTTTGACTCTTTGACCTTTCTCGCGATCACCCAACTGAACAGTGGGTCCCATTCTTATAAAGCTTTATGTTATGAAGTTCAAGCAACAACCCGACTAAAGAGATATCGCTAAGTCTCGAGACACTGATGGAATATTCCATTTCTTAAAGAGACTACGCGACATAAAGGAAAAGCTAAGTCGGGAGAGGTTTTAGCATATTCGATCTGGGTAATGTGATCAAGCGACTTAACTTAAAGCACATGTCTTGAGTGACTGAAAAAGGTAATGACGAAACATAAGACATGGCTGAGGGTTTCAAATGCATCGTTTAACATTAGGATTTAGGGTTTTTCCAGGGTTTTGACAATTTGGGCAATATATAGGCATGAAAACCTGAAAAATTTTGCAGAGGGAAAGACAAGGAACAAGGTAAAATAGAAAAAATGAGAAATGCAACCAACACCTCCTAATGTTGTCACATTCCATTAAGGAATGCTTAGCAACTCAAGCCACTTGAGAAAGTCCACTTTCTCAAGCTTGACTTCCTTAAGGTCCACTTTCACAAGCCACTCTCTTACACCCTCCCTTACTTCTTTAAAGCTTTCATTAATGTCTTATTAATGAAGATGCCTTAAGCCCATGTCTCCTCCATGCCTTATTAATGTCTTGGGCATTAATGGTTCTTACACCTCCATTAATGAGCCCCTTCACTCATTAATTCACCTTGTCTCCCCTCTCTCTCTCTCTCTCATTCTTCTATAAATAGAATCTATTTTTGAGAGTAAAGGAGCCTTCACCTTAGATTTTAAATGCATTGTTATTTTGTTAGATTAATCCTAGACTAACATTTCACTTCATATTTCATGCTTTTTCATTGTTATTACTTTCATGCTTAGAGCTAGAATGCATGTTTTCTCATCTTTTTAGCTTGTTTATAATCTAAAATCCTTCATACTAGGTCGTATATGTCACTGATTGTAGCATAAACTGAGGGCTTTTATGTTACTAATCACACTCTTCCTAGTTAGCAGGCAATAGGTCGATATTAGGTGGTTTTACATGCTTGTCTAACCGTTTTGAACTAATACAATGACTTATTGAGTGTTTGTGTCTTTCTTAACATGTACCCAACTACACACGCATAGTTGTAAGTTCAAATTGCATTAAGGTCAATTGTCGGGTGAGAATAGAAATGGGTGTTGGTACCTCTTTTTCTTTTAACTTCTCAACACCATAATCTTTAGGGAGTGACTCCACTAGAAGCTAGATGTAGAAAGTATTTTTCCTTGTCTTCACAAATGATCTTTTCCAACGTCTTTTGGAATTTCCTACTTTGCTTGAGTTTGTTATACTCTTCTTCGGTGATGTTTTCATCGCTATTTGTGTCAAACACATCACGATTGGTATTTGGTTCTTCGTGATTACTTTAGTGTTCATTTTGTTCCTTGTATTTCACAAAAGTGTCACTTCATTCATGAGTGGGTCTTTCCATTTCTGGTGAGTCTAAATCAAACAAGGAATTGTGAGATGTTTCTCCTTTTTGAAAGTGTAGCGATCTAGGAAGTACTTTTTATTTGTCAGCAGTGTACTTGTTGCATCTTGTGTTAACCATGAAGTTGTATCTCAACTATGTCCAAAGTTTTCCAATAGTGTTAAGCGAGGTCTCAAATCGTTCAAGTAAGTGTGTCCAAATTGTAAGGGTTGTTTGTTGTTTGATGGAAGTAAATGACTCCAGCTTCAAAGGGTTAGAATGCACTGATAATAAGTTGGGAATCAAGTTGTTTTTTAGAGTGAATAGACCACACGTTTTGAGACAGATTGTAAGAGCCTAAAATGACATGCAAGGTAGACTTTGAAAAATTTTGAAACAGTGATAGAGAGACTAGAAAAGGCAATAGGACCAGACTAAAGAGCCAAAAGGGTATCCAAATCTACTAAAATTTTCTGAGAAACAAATCTGCAAGTGCCCACAGTCCTAGATGCAACACTTTGTATGCAAGCTACGAAAATACCAGATGCGAGCTTTTGATGACCTAAATACGAGCTTTGATATACGGGATGTGATCTTTCTCCCTAGATGTGATGCAAGAATGACTAGATGCGAGCCTATACATGGAATGTGAGTTTGCACAACTAGATGCGCGCCAGGACAGACCAAAACCAATTTTTTGATGTGCTATTAAATTTTTTGTCTGATTTGTCTTAAAGTTCATGCAAATTTGTCTGACAGTAGTTTGTTTTTGGGGCCTTCCAGTGAATGAAAAACACAGTATATAGCCAGAGGATTGAATTTTGTTGTTTTTTTTAATGATTTATCTTGCTAATGAGCTTTCAAACACATCAAGCATTGTGGTATTGTTAAAGGTGAACAAACACATCCTGAATCCCTAGTTTCTAAGCATAAGATGAAAATATTTGCTCGTAGACTCAGGTACACACTCAAATGCTAATCAGAATATGGCTATCACCAAGCACGCAATGGCTCTCATTATGATACCATATTAGCCGACTCCAAACGCAAGCAAGGGCACAAAATGATGAGTATCTTGGGGCAATTACTATTTTCCTTGCACAAATATTATCACCCTTTCGGGGACGAATCAAGTATTCTTTTGACTACAAGTGTTGTTTATGTTGGGGCAATCTATTTGAAATCATTTCCCATAGAATTACACAAGGAAAAATTGAGGCGTGTAGCCCTATGAGTACTTAAATCTATATAGCCTCGCAAGCGAGATTCAAGCGGCTCCGCTCTACACATACCCAAGCATGTTCAAGGAATGATGTCAAAATTTCAAGAACAAAACTGGCTCTGTCTTCCGAGGCTTTGGCCTACAAGGAAGCAATTATTTATAGTGAGTTGGAAGTGTTGGCGTAAAACCTGTCCTCACTTGGGTCATTCCTGGGAGATTTTTTCCTCAACCGGAAGGCCCTCTACTATTTAATAAGCATACAAAGGATTGACGAGCATAGGATTTCTAGATTTCTGATTCTTCGAAAGAAGAAGAGCATACTCTCCTAGTCCATGTCATTTTCTCCTACGAGTACTTCAATCACTTGTTTAAACTAATGAAAACATATGTACTTGAAAGAAAAGTTTGCCTTGTTCTTTGACCACAATCTTAAATGCTTTGCTTGGTTAATTAAAAATCCCAAAATTTATACAATGAGGTTCTTTCTTTCCACAAAATTTAGGTGACTTGTGTTTGTTCAATTACTTTCCAAAGGAATTATACAATGAAGATTGTCCAATTATCCCACAAGATTTAAATGCTTTGTGTTTGTTCAATTATCTTGCCAAAATGAATTTAAATGATGAGTTGTTTGCCTTATTCAATTACTCCAAATTTCTCTCGAGTTTTAAACCAACTTCTAATTTTCTGATTTTCCTCAAAGGAAAAGAGCATACTAATCTGATTGATTTAACACATGTTTGGAAAGTGTTTCTTAATGTGTAACTTTGAAAAATTGAAGAACAAGTTAGTTTATGACAACTGCAAAACTCAAAGCAACTATCCCTTTTCCACCCTTGTTGAGAAAAAAAGGAGAAAAACAACAATCTACAAATAATTGTTAGGCTATTTTAAAGACAGAGACAGAAAACACACAAAGGTTAATGGTTAGACTTTTCAAATTTCAACCTCAAAAACCAGATGTGACTCAAAATTAACCACATGTGATCAAGTACCCCAGAAATGATATAATGCAAACCAGATGCGAGCCTTTACCAGAAATGATGCAAGATTTCTCGGGATGTGATCCAAAATTCTGCGATGCGATTCAATATCCCAGATGCAAGTCGTGACGACCAAAAACAACTCTGTACCAGAAACCTAGGAACACAAATTAGTAGAAAATGAATTCAAGGTGAGGGAAAATCCAAGATTCAGCCCCACAATGGGCACCATAAATGTGTGTGTTATTTTGTGTACCTGTTAGCTGCAACACAACACTTCAATAAGTCATTATATTAGTGAAAAACAAGATATAATAAGCTTATTAGTCACTAAAATCAACCTATTGCTTCCTATCTAGGAGGAGTGTGAGAAAATGACATAATATCCCTCAGATTATGCATTTACCAGTGACATATACAACCTAGAATGAAATGTTTAAATAAAACTAATCTATATGCTCAAGAAATATGCATTCTAAGCTCTAAAATGAAGATTATAACAATGTCAAAATGAGAAAGCTTCAATGCAATATGGATTCCTAATAATGTTGACAGCATAAGGATGTTTTCAACTAAGAAATTAAGGGCAGCATAAGGATGCTTTTAATCCAAAAATCAAGGGTTATTTGAGCTCAAAAACTCATTCTATTTATAGAAGAAATGGAGGGAAGTGAGAGAAAACTCTAGAAGAAGCATTAATGAGGCACATTAATGAGGCATGGAGGAACATTAATGAGGCATGGAGAGGGAAAAAGCATTAATGATGCATTTATGAGAGAATTCATAAGGCATGGTGAGGGGTACAAGTCCAAGCTTGAGAAAGTTGACCTTGTGGGAGAGTTGAATTCCTAATCCAAAGATTAGGAATGTGACATCATTAGGGAGTGGGTTAAGATGGGATTAAGATTAGAATTAGGCTTATCATGGGTGAATAGGTTGGGATTAGTTTTAACCCAAGGTTAAGGTTGTTGAGGTAGGTTAGGTTAGGGGTCAAAGGGAATATTAATGAAATGAATTATATAAATATATTCATTCAATATAGGGAAATTAATTATTTAAGCTTTTGATTGCTTTTGATAATTAATTAGGACTATAGCCAATTAATTAAATTAATTAGGCTAGGGGATTGGCTTTTTGTAAGTGAGGAGTTGTAATTAGGATTTTATTTAATTCCCTTTAATTAATTACCTTAGCCAGGTATTTGATTTTTTGTGAATTGATTGAATTGCTTTGATTTAATTGGCTAAAGTTATTAATGTAACTCAGTGATTAGATCGCTTAGGAGATTAAAATTGATTTCAAAAATTAATTATGCCAATTAACTGAAGAGTTGTCTTGACATAATTAGGGGTATGATCACACTTAGGGAAAATAGGGTCTATGGTCAGAGCAGACCAATTTAGGGTGGTTACACAACTTAGGAGAATGCACTTGATTGATCTAATGGAGATGATGAAGATCTGGTGATACCGAGCCTACATGATTGTAGAAATGGTTAGATGACAATGAAAAATAGGTCCCGACTACTAGGCCATGTTAGGTACCCATGTACAATATGCAAGTTTAAAATCAATGCAATTCAATCTCTCATAAAGCGGAGAAAAAGGGAAAACCTAATGGGAAAAACCATCCCCCCCAAAGAGAGATGAATACATAATAGAAATCTCAAAGAATTATGAGAAGGAAAAAACCCCATGTGAGGAAAAAATGTCACCCATAGGAGAGAAGAAGTGGAATAGAGACCAAGTATCCCCCCCTTAATATATCAAAAATCATGTCAACCTTGAAAGAATGATCAATTGGAGAATGAAGATGAGGGTCAACATGTTCCCTCGCAACAACTGAAGAAGGATCATCCTCATCAAAGAGATGATTAATTTCATTAATGATGTCTCCCAAATTATCAATGTATGACTCCATAAACAAACTTGCACCATCTATCAAGAAGTCGTCCCATGAACCTCTATCTAGAAGACAATGAATATCTTGTTGCACTGAATCACCTAAACCCATGGCTGTATGAATGCAAGCAAAATTAGGATAAACAATAGAAGTAGTCTCAATAGGAGAAGCAATAGATGACTCACAAACTTGATC
Organism: Thuja plicata; assembly: GCA_018584345.1. Lineage (NCBI taxonomy): Eukaryota > Viridiplantae > Streptophyta > Pinopsida > Cupressales > Cupressaceae > Thuja > Thuja plicata. The sequence goes on along the minus strand of MU224574.1, from coordinate 63,063 downwards.
ATGTGTAAGAATACCCAAGTGCAAGTAGCCAAAAATGTCCTCAAAATCTAAATCATCACTATAAGTGTGCTCATATGTTGAAGAATCATTGTCATCAAGAGGAAAAAACTCTGCAAAGGAGTATAACTGATAGTCATGATCAACCACCCCTATAGAAAGGATCTATCCATTCTCCAAGTCTCTAACAATAAATAAAACAATAGTGAATTCCACAGTCCTCCTCGTTGTGTTATTAGTAAGTTGATAGATGGCAAGGAGATTATGAGTTAAGTGAGTAACACACAACATATTATTGAAGGTTCCCTCCCCCACATCAATGGTTCCTTTCCCAATCATATTCATGTAAGTATTATTGGCCATCAAAATTGGTGGCATATGACAAGGATAAAATAAAGAAAACATAGACTATGAAGATGTCATATGATGAGAAGCCCCTGAATCTATAAGCCATATCCCTAAATCATTACTTGAGGTAACAATGAAATCTTGTCCTTTTTTTGTGACAAATGTGTGACCCTTTCATTTATCTTTTTCTGGATTTTGTGAAGAAGAAGTTGAGGTAGACATCCTAAAAGGCAAATTGATCTTATTCTTGACAAGAAGATTCTTCAATTCATCAATGTCCTTCTTATAAACAAAGTGTTCTTCATGTCCATCCTTTTTGCAATATGCACAAAATCGCTTCTCCTTCTTTGAAGATCCCCCCTTTGCAAATGATGTAGAAGTGCCTTGTTGTGTCGAGGTTGATTGTGCACTTTCTTGTTGAAACTTAGGCTTCCAATTCTTCTTTTTCTTTTGACTTTGATTGCCTTTATTCCATTGACTAGCCACCAATGCCTCAGACTTATAATACTTGATAATTCTCATACTCGTTAATTTTTCTTATTCTAAGACCAACATTTCTACAAGTGAATCAAATGAAGGCTTAGTGAAGGAACTTCTCACGGTCAAATTATGAGTATTGTAACTTGAAATAAATGGTGCATATGTAGTAAGAAGATGTGTCATCAAGTGATGGATCAACTTGTCATCCAGCATGGGATTGCCACAATCCTTAAGTTGTACCCTATAATCATTGGCTTTGTTAATGTAGTCTTGAATTGAGTCAAAGTTCCTAGGGTCCAATTTGAGAAGACCATCTTCAATTGTGTATCCCTTTTCCTCATCAACTTTACCATACAACTCTGCAAGTTTATCCCAAGCCTCTTATACATTTTGTATGGTTGACATGCAATAGAAGATATCATCATGAACATATGTTCTCAAGTAACCTATGGCCTTAGATTTTTTAGTATGTCATTTGTTTATTTCAATAACATAATCTCTAGGTTCTTTAATCCTACCACCCACATAATGATTTAAACCATTTTTCATTAACATGCTCCACATTTTATCTTTCCATGTACCATAGTTATATGGATTTAATAGTGGACATGCAAGAGAACCCATGATGCAAAGTTGAAAGAGAACAAGAGAGAAGAAAGCACAACCACACAAGACACCCTCACAATTCACTCTATTAGCCTGCTTTCAACACTCGATTTTCAAATTTCAAAATCAATCCATAAAAAGAATCTTTGGTTGGTTTTATTTTTTATTAATGATGTTTTGTAAAGTCTGATCTGCGAAGAAGCTGTATTTGCAGGGTCATGTCGAACTTGAACCGGAACCTCAAGGTTCAAAGTTCAAAGATGCGGCTCAAAGATTGAATGTTCAGAATCATCGGTTCAAATTCAAAGTTCATAACCCAAGCACACTTGGTTCAGGTAGCATCATTCAAGTTCAGATTTAGAGGTTCAGTTTTATTATTCAAGGTTCAAAGTTCAGGATTCCAAAATGCCAGCTCAAAGAATGGATTAGCTTGATGGTTCATTTGGACCCAATTGTAAACATCAAAGAATGCATCTTCAAGAAGTATTGAAAATCGATTCTCACCCCCCAATATAGAGACTCAAATTTGATTTGTGTTGTTGAGATGAAGATAGGAGCATGCTGGGGTCGAAATAATGGAAAACATAGGTTTCTATCACTGCCCGAGACTTACATGACAAATGCTCGATGGAATGCCTATATACACAAGGAGTTCGTGAACCAAGCCATTCATGTCAAGTTAGTAGCAAATTGATTTGTTATCATTTGAGCCCGCCACCATGCTTCCTCCTCATGACGTATTGGGTTCTTTTCTTTTTGAATTATATTTATCATATGAAGAAATTGTTTCTACCGAGGAGGATGATGGTTCCACAGTGTGAAAAACCAAAGACTTTGTTTTACCAAATAAAGGTTCAAATTACAAATTTTGATTTCTGAATATAAAATTAAAAATGCAGATATGTTGGGAGTACGTGCCAAGTCTATTCATAATCAAAGTGGAGCACAAGGTCCACTTGATCCACCAAGTAACTCAACTGGGCGCACATGAATTTTTCAATAACACCAATTTAGTATCATCAGTTATGATGAAACTGATGAAGGATACAGAGATAGTAAAGTGCAGGGTATTGCTTCTCACTCTCATAAAATAGGCAAGGCAGCATATCAAGAGGTTTGCAAATGATCTCGGTTGTGAGATATTTTTGATGGCTCGATGCATGAATGGGATGGGTGCTTGGTGAAATACCTACCTTAGGTTGACCCTAAAGAAGTTTGAACACGCAGATTTTAAAAGAATTATCTATGTACAGAGGTGGCTCCTAAACTATTTGTCTAAATATCAATAGTTGTAACTGATATATAGAGTGCCGATAGGGGATAACTACAAACCATTTGAAAAAATGTCGACATGGTCATGATAGCTATTACTTATCAGTGTCAGGATGCTCTCGAAGTCTCATTCAAAGAAATGCATGGGAAGGAGTGTCAAAAGAAATTGACCAAAATGCAAAGGTATCGACAGCTGCAGAAGTCATGGGTTCCTCATTGCATGGCTCAGTTTCTATTTGTGGAGCATGTGTGATAACAAGGGGCACATGTAAATTGTTTTGACCCATTAATGCACAAAAGAACCTTAATGCATAAACATCAAATGAATAATCAAAACCTCACAGACCTGATAGTATGAAGGAAATTCTTGAAGAATTTAAATTGAATCGGTTATGCATGGACAAGGTTTGACATTTAACACCGTGAAACTAGTTG
>MU224574.1:48295-59586 GCA_018584345.1 Thuja plicata | reverse complement strand
AAAGGGAAGCATAAGGTGAATATGAGGATAATCCCAAAGGGTAAATAAAAAGGTAATCTTTAAAAGATTTTTCAAGAAACAGTTATAGGAATTGAAATGTGACCGGGAGATGGTATTTATCCCAGAATTGGAGACAGAGTAAAGGTTTTTCTTTTTCCGGGGGGAGCCTGTGTGCTTCCACGAAGGAGGGAAGAATTATTTTCTGATTGTAATAGAGGGAAATTGGATAGAATGGAAGGGAGAAAAGTTTTGATTGTGGAAAGTCTTTGTTTTCTATCTTTGCCTGTGTAGCAAGATTTTTATAAAGAAAAGACGTAGCATTTATTCTCAGATCTGTGCCATTTGAGAAGAGTAGATAAATGTTCCGTGCTAATATTTTATCTATTTTATAATGTGCATTTTAATTCACAGCATGTTGATTCTTTTCTATTTCTGTTGATTCCTGTTGACGGTATAATTCTTTGTATTTGTTTAAACGCAACCAGGGAAGAAACTATGCTTTTCTTCTCCTTTATTATCTAGCTCTTATTTATTTGCAATAGTTCAGTAGCTTATCATTTGAGAATGATATAGCAACCTTTATAATCTTTCAGGTTAAAAGCTAATCCATAAAATTGTCATTAAAGATTCATTGAAAATTATCTTAGGGAGTTGTACCTACAACAAAATTCAGAGGGAAGTGATTATAAAATACACTTACCCAACTATTAGAGATAGTTTGTCTTCTAAAGGGTGATAGGGTAAATCTAAAAAGAGAATTTTTAGAAAGACAAATATGTTCACTAACAGATTTTTGGCGACTCTACTGTGGAATCAAAAGTGAAGTTGCAGTGCTTTATTTCCTTGGATATTTTAAGGTACCTCCCCAAGGACAGAGGTTGGTGACTCTGATCAGATTTGGTTGAAGAAGTCTGGTATGTATTATGGTTGTGGTTGCCACTCAGTCATGGGGGTCTCAAATTGGACCGTTTGCCTTGGTCCAATATTCAGCCCTACCTAAAAGATCTTGGGAATACCTTCCCAAGTTTTCTAGAGACAAGGCTCAGGATCCAAATGACCACATCAAAGCATTCACTATTGCATGCGGTGTTCTTGGCGTGCAAGAAGAAAATGTATTCCTCAGGTTGTTTGTTCAAATCCTTGTGGGAAATGTTGCAGTATGGTTTCAAAGTCTACCAGACGAATATATCACCACTTGGGATAACCTTAAGGAAAGATTTCTTGAGAGGTTTCAACTCACAATTGATGCCTATCAATTGTTGGCAAATCTTTTTCAAATTCAGAAGAAAGAGGATGAATTTGTAAGAGAGTTTGTTGACAGATTCAACCGGAGTCTTGGTAAAATTCCTCTAGCTCACCACCCTAATGAAAAAAACCAGTTAGGCATCTTTACTGCTGCAATGGAGATTGAAGTCAAGTTTGGGTTAAGGCATCTTGCAGTGCCAAGTTTGGTAGACTCTCAAAAGGAGGCAATCAAGTTGAACGATGACTTGATCCTTAGTGGCCTAAAATCTACAAAGACTCCACAAATGAAAGACTACCTTAGTGGATAGCAACATTATCTGAAGATGGAGCCTAGTAGAAAGAGGCTTGTTCTAAAAAAGAAATAAAAATCAGCCCCCCTTGTCTCTTCTTGTAAAAATTTGATAGTTTTCCAAGAAGAAGATTTTCTAGTACCTCCTGTGACTGAAAAAAATCACTGTAATATGGTTGGAGCATATCATCTACATGTTGAGTACGATGATGAAGACCTTCATGAAGCCACACCCACTGAAAATGATTCTTTGGATATGGAAAAGATTATTGTTTGCAGGTTGATAATAATGATCAGCACATTCCTTAATCATCTGATCTGATGACTTGCTCTACTATGCGTTTCACTAAGGGGGAACTTGGTGATAATAAATTGCATGAAAGCTCATCACTGGCTATGCCCTTGCTGGAATTTGAACCTTTTTCTTTTGAAGTATCTAACGTTGTCCCAGTCATTGGTGATAATCGGGAAAATGTGATAAATCAACATGGACAACAAGGCAGCCATTATCTTGATACACAAAGGGAAAATGAAATCTGTCATTTTGATTATACATCCCAAGAAGAAAGGTCGAATCTCAGAAATAATAGAGGAACAAGGAGACCCTCTTAAAGGCATTGTTGATGTAAAATTGGGTGAGAGCTTGCTGACAGATATTTCTTTTTTAGAATTAGAATATTTTAGATTTGATACTCCTGATATGTATTTAGCTAGTGAATTTGATCAAAGAAGTGTAACAGATCATCAAGATTAAGAAATTATTAAGGTTGGTAACACTAAAATAGAAAACTTCTTGCATGCTAATTATGAGTGTTTTTGTTTTGGTCGCATTAAAATCTATGAAAAGCTGCTACAGCCTAAAACACCAAAGGATCTTGACAAAGATGAGGTGAAAACTATGAGGACTCCTTTTTCTTTCAAGATAAATTCATATGCAAAGCCTGAATTTGAGTCTTACCGGACTTTTCATAAAGGTGTGTGGGATACAAACCAGCTGGTTGAAAATCAAGTCAGAATGCTGCAACCAAAATTCTATGGAGCTGTATGGCTATTTGGAACTGACATATTGATTCAAAGGTTTGTCCAAAACATGGTGGTCAGATCCTTACTCATAGCTACTACCAGATGGTTGCTTGGAGTGATGCATCCCATTTTCCAACTATTGTTTCGTACCGGCACATACTTCTCTCAACCAGTCAATGGTTTTCCATGAGCAGTCAGGTACGTTACTTAAGGTATGGGTTGCTTGCCCTATCCTTTGTACATAAAAAAAATTTGTGCTTAGGGGTAGTTTGATTTTGGATGTTGTGTTGTTGGTTTGCTTTTTGTTTTGCTATTGCTTTGTTGTTAGTTTAGGTGTTTTTGGTGTTCCCCTGCTCTTTTCCTCTCTACAAGCAGCTCCTTTTTGTTCTCTGCCCTATGACTCTCTTTCCCAATGGCTAGGCACTAGTCTTTTATCAGAGGCTTCTGGATACTTCATGTCCATTATGGCCCACATCCCCAGTTAGAGCCAGTTGTTAGCCTGCTTTCAGCACTCGATTTTCAAATTTCAAAATTAATCCATAAAAATAATCTTTGGTTGGTTTTATTTGTTATTAATGATGTTTTGTAAAGTCCAATCTACAAAGAAGCTGTATTTGTAGGGTCGTGTCAAACTTGAACCAGAACCTCAAGGTTCAAAGTTCAAAGATGTGGCTCAAAGATTGAATGTTCAGATTCATCAGTTCAAATTCAAAGTTCAGAACCCAAGCATACTTGGTTCAGGGAGCATCATTCAAGTTAAGAATCAGAGGTTCAGTTTTATTATTCAAAGTTCAAAGTTCAGGATTCCAAACTGCCAGTTCAAAGAATGGATTAGCTTGATGGTTTATATGGACCCAATTGTAAACATCAAAGAATTCATCTTCAAGAAGTATTGAAAATTGATGCTCACCCACCAATATAGAGACTCAAATTTGATTTGTGTTGTTGAGATGAAGATAGGAGCATGCGGGGTCAAAATAATGGAAAACATAGGTTTCTATCGCTGCATGAGACTTACATGACAAATGCTCAATGGAATGCCTATATACACAAGGAGTTCGTGAACCAATCCATTCATGTAAAGTTAGTAGCAAATTGATTTGTTATCATTTGAGCTTGTCACCATGCTTCCTCCTCATGATCATATTGGGTTCTCTTCTTTCTGAATTATATTTATCATATGAAGAAATCATTTCTACCGAGGAGGATGATGGTTCCACAGTGTGTGAAATCAAAGACTCTATTTTACCAAATAAAGGTTGAAATTACAAATTTTGATTTCTGAATATAAAAGTAAAAATGCAGATATGTTGGGAGTATGTGCCAAGTCTATTCATCATCAAATTGGAGCACTAGATCCACTCGATCCACCAAGTAACTAAATCGGGTGCACATGGATTTTCAATAACACCAATTTAGTATCATCGGGTCTGATGAAATTGATGAACCATATAGAGACAGTAAACTATGGGGTACTGCTTCTCACTCTCATAAAATAGGCAAGGCAATGTATCGAGAGGTTTGCAAATGATCTCGGTTGTGAGATCTTTTTGATGGCTTGATGCGTGAATGGGATGGGTGCTCAATGAAATACCTACCTTAGGCTGACCCTAAAGAAGTTTGAAAACACAAATTTTAAAATAATTATCTATGTATAGAGGTGGCTCCTAAACTATTTGTCTAAATATTAATAGTTGTAACTGATATATAGAGTGCCGACAGGGGATAACTACAAATCATTTGACAAAATGTCGACAAGGTCATGATAGCTATTCATCATCGGTGTCAGGATGCTCTCGAAGTCTCATTTGAAGAAATGCATGGGAAGGAATGTCAAAAGAAATCAACCAAAATGCAAAGGTATCGACAGTTGCAGAAGTCGTGGGTTCCTCATAGCATGGCTCAATTTCTATTTGTGGAGCATGTGTGATAAAAAAGGGGCACGTGTAAGTTGTTTTGACCCATGACTGCACAAAAGAACCTTAATGCATAAACATCAAATGAATAATCAGAACCTCATAGACCTGATAGTATGAAGGAAATTCTTAAAGAAATTAAATTGAATCGGTTATGCATGGACAAGGTTTGACATTTAACACTGTGAAACCAGTTAGAGATTTCAGATTAATACAGAGTACAGGACATGTGGCAACACACATTTAAATGTAGTCGAATCAAATGATTCAGAAAGTAAACATGATATATATATATATAATCAGACTACTTGAGAAAATAATAAATTGATTGGAGAATTGGTAATTTGAAAGGGAAACTTGATGAGTCATTTCATATATGCCACCTATCAGGGAACATATATGTCTTTCATAAACTTTTTTATGAAAAGTCTAGAAATCATTACATCTACAAAGCAAAGGGCAGCATAAGGTGAATATAAGGATAATCCTGAAGGGTAAATAAAAAGTTAATCTTTAAAATATTTGTCAAGAAACGGTTATAGGAACCGAAATGTGACCGGGAGATGGTATTTATCCCAGAATTGCAGACAGAGTAAAGGTTCTACTTTTTCTGGGGGGAGTCTGTGTGCTTCCACGAAGGAGGGAAGAATTATTTTCTGATTGTAATAGAGGGAAATTGGATGGAATGGAAGGGAGAAAAGTTTCGATTGTGGAAAGTCTTTATTTTGTATCTTTGCTTGTGTAGCAAGATTTTTATAAAGAAAAGACGTAGCATTTATTCTCAGATCTGTGTCATTTGAGAAGAGTAGATAAATGTTCTGTGCTAATATTTTATCTATTCTATAATGTGCATTTTAATTCACATGTTGATTCTTTTCCATTTTTGTTCATTCCTGTTGATGGTATAATTCTTTGTATTTGTTTAAACGCAACCAGGGAAGAAACTGTGCTTTTCTTCTCCTTTATTATCTAGCTCTTATTTCTTTGCAATAGTTTAGTAGCTTATCATCTGAGAATGATATAGAAACCTTTATAATCTTTCGGGTTAAAAGCTAAAAAAAAAATTGTCATTAAAGATTCACTGAAAATTTTCTTAGGGAGTTGTACCTGCAACAAAATTCAAAGGGAAGTGATTATAAAAGACACTTACCCAACTGTTAGAGATAGTTTGTCTTCTAAAGGGTGATAGGGTAAATCTAAAAAGATAATTTGTAGAAAGACAAATTAGTTCACTAACACACTCAATCAAAGAACCCCCCCAAATGATGCTTTTGACACTTTATATATGTAGGATTTGAGAGATACAAATCTACAGAATGCCAAGAATACATGTGTACAAATAACCTGTTACAGGAGAGAAGCAGAAAGAAGAAAAAGGAACAACTCAGAAGTTACTCAAAAATGAGAGCAAAATTATGATCCAAGTTAATCAAAAAAAAGATTTACAAGGTTCAACCTAGAAAGGTGAACAAAACCCTAAAGCCTAAAAAAGCTAGGTTGCACATTATAATTAATAAAGATATTAATTATAATGCACCTAAGAGATATCTTAAGAAAATAGAGTAATAAATAACTTAATTAATTAAACCGAAGTGATTTAATTAATAAGTGTAAAAGGAGGAAAGCTAACCTAGCACAACTATGAAATCAGGAAATGGGTCCCGGCAACAAGGCCTGATCAGGTACCCAATACAAGGAAATCTCTGTAAACCAGAGACAAAGGAGAAAACCCAGTGGGAAAAAATCCTCTCCAAAAAGAGATATAAAAGCAAGCAAAAGACAAAAAATGACTTCAAAAGAATCTCTCAAAGCCATAAGTACAATGTGTGCTGCCAACCCCCCTATGAGAGAGGGTCAAGGCTCCAAAGCCCCCCCAGAATGAAAGAACCCCTAGATCAATGAACAAACCACCATGACGACAATACAAAGAAGTGAAAGGAAGTGAGCACTGAAGAGGTAACCTCGAAAGATGAGGTGTCACTGGAAGGCTGAGTTGATTCTCAAAGGAGTAGACATGAGGGTCCTGAAAGGGAACCCCTAATGTAGGTGGTATGATAGGTGTGCTGACACTGTCAGGAGAGAGGAGATGAGTGTCCTCTGTAGAATCCTCAACAACTGCACCTGGTGGCTCGATGAATGGAGTTGGAGGGTCTGGCAGTGCTGAAGAAGAGTCCTTCTGAAGAGAAGAAACCCCAACAAGATGAGGTGAGGAAGCCACATAAGTGGTCTCAGGAACAACACAAAGGTTCAAGTGACGTGATTGTCCCACATGATGCTCTCGTGTAAGAGGAGAGTTGTGCTCCAATGATGGAGATGGTGGACCAAAGTGTGAAAAGGTGTAGAGACGGGTGGAATGATCAACTGTCCCTGTAGCAACAATGCCACCTATTGCACTATCCTAAATGAAGACTGAATCTGGCATGAACTCAACTGTCTTCCTTGATCCACTGTGTGTAATCTGGTAAATTGAGAGAAGGTTTGCAGACAAAGATGGAACAAACAATACATCATTGAATGTGTCATCCTGAATGCGTACAAAACCTTTTCCACAGACTGGCATAACAGTGTTATTCCCCATGATAATGTGGGGAATAGGAGAAGCCTCCATAGAAGAGAAGATCTCTGGAGAAGATGCCATATGGTGAGAAGCACCTGAATCTAGTATCGAAGGTACCTGGGAAGGGGATGCAACGAAAGAACGTAATGCATGACCCTGTCCAAAATCTTGTCCAGATGTTGAAGATGAGGCAAAAGACTGAAAAGCAGACCCCTATGAGGTGGAAGAGGATGGAGAGGAAATAGTGCTCTTCTGAAGGAGAGCTTGCAAATCTGCAATTTGTTTCTCATAGCCATCAAATCTCTTCTGAAAACAATGTAACTCATCATGAGGCCCCTTCTGACAATAGGAACATGTAGGGTTCTCAGTCTTTTGTTTCTCCTTCTTAGAAGAAGATGGTGGGCCAGTAGAGTGTTGAGAAGAGGAATGAGATATCTTCTTTGACTTTGGCTTCTGTTTATCCTGAGATGTCTTGGCAAGCAATGCCTATGACTATGAACCTGTAAGAGAATCCATTTGACTGAGCTTGGACAGCTCACGAGTTAACCTGTCACAGAAGGTATCAAAAGAGGGCATAACATGATGTGCATCCATAGTGGAGTAGAAGGTAGAAGTGAAAATTTGATAAGGGCCACAAAGCTTTGAGAGTATTAGAAAGATACACTCATCATCTCACTTCGTCTTTCCAGCAACCTGTAAAATAGATCGAAGAGACATAAACTTCATCAGGAAGTCCTCAATGCTGGTGAATGATTTAGGTACCAAGGAGGTGAACTCTGCATCTATCTGGAGAACCCTGAACTGATTCATTGTGCCAAACAAGGTGGAAAACTTGTCCCACATATCCCTGGGTGTGGTCAGACCATCTAGGTGGAACAACAACCCATCTAAAATATTCATGGCAATGAGGCCCATTGCCTCATCCATCATATTTTTGTGCATAAGAGCCTCATAAGGCCTCTGTAGAACTGGCTGAGCCGCATTGAGGCATGACCATAGCCCTTTTTCCATAAGCAATCTGGTCATTTGCCCTTTCCAAGTGTGATAGTTGTGAGGTGTAAGGCAAGCGACAAAAGAGTCTTCCATTGAGAGAAGGTAGAAAGAAGTAGAAGGGTCTGTGCTCAAACCACCTTTGTACCTTCTTTGCTCAAATCTCAGCGTCTCACACCTCAAAAAGTGTGCCAGGTTCGTACGGCCCTCTTTCCATAAAAAATTGCCACAGCTTGCTCCGGTACCCAAAGGTGGTTGAATTTTATATCAAAATTTGTCTGAATGATCCTCTGAATCCATTGGTGAGGTCAATTTCAACCCAAAATGTGTCCAATAAAAAACTTTCCCCAGATCCAATAAAAAAACTCTTCAAAAACTTGAAACCCTTAACCTTAAAACCTGCTTCAAAAACACCAGAACAGGCAGCAGCAGGGGAGCTCTGATACCATGTAGGATTTGAGAGATACAAATCTAAAGAACGCCAAGAATACCTACATGCAAATAACCTATTATAGGAGAGAAGCAAAAAGAAGCAAAAGGCAAAACTCAGAAGTTACTCAAAAATGAGAGCAAAATTATAATCCAAGTTAATCGAAAAAAAAATTTACAAGGTTCAACCTATAAAGGTGAACAAAACCCTAAAGCCTAAAAAAGCTAGGTTGCACATTATAATTAATAAAGATATTAATTATAATGAACCTAAGAGATAGCTTAAGAAAATAGAGTAATAAATAACTTAATTAATTAAACCGAAGTGATTTAATTAATAAGTGTAAAATATAATTACTCTAACAATATATAGTGCGTGTACAATTGCCACTTGCCAAAATGGGCCAAAGTGGACTTTTGATTTTGATGTTTACAACATAAAATATGAAGCTATAGCAGACTCAAGAAGATAAGACACAAGATCACTCAAGGATCCGATCAATTACAAGTGCCACAATAGGCCAAAATAGACCAAATTTTGAAAATAATATTTCTGCCCAAATAATCCTATAATCTAATAGAAAATCTAGAAATTTCTCAAAAAATCATACACTTTCAAAAAACATTGCACCTAAAAAAGTGTCTGTATGAACCAAAATGAAGCCTCTGAAGTTGCAAAATCAAGGATTGGATAAGTACAATCACCAAAAACTACAATTTCAACAAAATTTGTACACCAAAACCAGAAAATAATAGCACCACTAAAAATTTCAGGAGATTCTAACCCAAATTTAAAAAAATACTTGAAAAAGGAGCCCGTATGATCAAGTTATGGCCTCTCAAAGTCAGATTGTCAAATCAAAATGGTAAATGGTGAGGGGGTTGAATTTACAAATCCTACTGATGTCACCAAATCTGCAATGTTAAATTTTGACATCCAAATGACCATCACAATAGTTGAAAATTGCCCAGAAATGACGGTCAAATGGTCATCAAAATTAATGCGAAGAAATGATGACACATTCAATATTTAAATTTGACGTCCCAAAGGTTGTCAATGTAAAATAAAAAAAAGTGTAGATCTGACAGTCATACGACCGTCAAATTTAATCCATTAAAAAATGATGTGTCAAAAAAGAATATTACTTCTTACGTGGTAGTGCTAACTGGGCCTCAGTTGTTGACTATGTAAGGTGCCACGTGTCTACATCAGAGTGGTCCAAATTGTAGAGGTTCTATTCGCATGGCGGGCTGATTGTGCAAATCAAGATGAAGATGAGCTGTCTGCCGAGTTGGATGGTCTACGCTCGGTGTCGAGTTGGGTGCGAGATTGCGGAGAAGATCAATGTCTGACTGTGCTCCGTGAGGAAGTCGCTCAGATAAAACTCATTGAGGAGGGGAGGGGTTGCGCTATGTGGATGGGTTGCACCGAGTGGAGGGTTGGCATGGACTTGGCTTGGGGGGAAGTCTGAGATGATTGGGTTTCTTACCAAGCTATGGGTGACTGGACTGAGTTGTGGGCGACTGCAAGCTCAACTGGTGAATCCCGCTTGGTGGGGTCCGTAGGGGCCGACTCACCAAGCTTTGGATTTGTCTCGCTGATCTCAAAAGTGTGGGGAGTCATCCTGACTTGGCTTGGCTCGTCAAGACAGTTTGAAGCTCAGGCGTGAACAACAAATAATCCCACATTGACAATGCGGTAAAATCTATGATATATAAATTGAAGATCCTGTGAATTCTAAACAAAAGGAGCTCGGCCAGTTGTGGTGACAGTTGTTGCCAATTGTTCTATTCTGGGCACTCGTGGCAGGGACAGAGTGACTTCAATTTAGACTCTATGTTTTCCTATGAAAAGATAATTGACAGAGACTACACAGAGGTCAATGTAGCCAAAACTTTGGTCAAAAAATTTAAATAAAATATTGACGAATATAATTGACGAAAATAAAAAAATTGCACATCGAAAGATAATTTATTCTAAAAATTCATACTAGTTTGCAAATCGAGCTACCCAAGTCTGGTTTGCAAATTGTTTTTGCCTTAGATTTGACTTTTGCCTAATATAGGCAAATTTATAGTCAAAATTAATTGGAACAACCACCCAAATGCATTGGTGAGGCCAGATCCTTCTCAAGATGCTCCCACAAGCTATTGATACTCTGGATCTAAATCACAACCCTCCAAAAGTTGAAGCAAAAGTTGAAGCAAAATGCTCTCTAATGGCTATGCAATGAAATCTTTTATGGCTCTAATATCATGTAAGAATTTACCTACGAAAAAGAATGAAAATGTCAAGATCTAGAAGCTCAATTGATAACATAAGAGAGACAAGAGTTATGATAAAATGATTGATTAAATAATGATCAAAATAGATTACAATATCAATTAAGTATAATGTAGATGTGTCTGAATATATAGGCAATGCATGATAACTAGGAGTGATGCAAGTGATAACCTTTCAACTAGACAAGGTAGAATCACATGTCAATCAAAGGTGGATCATCCTCCATGGTACAATGAATTATGTGCAATATGTGCAACAATGAGAGGATGATAATGTGATAAGACCACTAAAGGTGGATCTCACACATAAAGTGAAAAGAGATAAAAACTATCACCACCTAAAGTGGAATTTCTCCTACACCATGTGCTAAAATAAAATACAAACTCCTAAGTGTCTCATATACAAACTACTATGCAATGAATTATCCTAAGTAAACTTAAGTAAAGTGTAATTAGGAATAATTAATTATACAACATATATACACACACACACACACACACACACACACATATATATACATACATACATATATGCTTACATATGTGTGTGTGTATATAT
>MU224573.1:322052-336823 GCA_018584345.1 Thuja plicata | reverse complement strand
ATATATATATATACTTGTTTATATCGAGCAATGCAATGATTATTTATAGTTTTATGCAAACACTTGTATGTCTCAATTCCAACCAATACTTACAATACCATTCTGCATTCCTAATTTTATTTGGTTATAGAAATATAGTCTCGATGTCATAGAATTTTACAATCACACTGTGTGTTACTATATCATTCATGTCATGGACCTTCAATTCTATTCCTAATTTATTTTATGGTTCCTATTATCTCATTTTAATGTACTAATACAATATTTTTAACATATTAGAATGGCTGCTTGGACACTCATCTAAGTGGTTGAGAGATATTAATATTTGATAAGTCTAATTGTAACATATAAATATTAGCTTTAACTAGATTTATGAAGGAAGTAGATCATGGTTATAACTGGATTATGAAATTAGTCTCTTCACAATGGTCTCCACATGTTTCACCCTTTGTCCTTTTCTTGTCAGTCCTAATGATTCTCGATTGGCCTGTATCATATTTCGTTTACACTATTTATAATAGTTATAAAAAATTTCATTGGGTAAAATTTGAAGATGTTAATGCATAAGTGAGAAATATTTTTCATGACAAATAATATCTACCATTGCCCAAGTTTTTCTACCATTTCTTATTTTCATTATCTTTTGAATATACATTATCGATTAACATTATACAACTATTGTATGTAATGAAAAGTGTATAAATGATCTAATAAGAAGATCTTTATGGTGATTGTAGATATATAAAATTGTACCAATGGGTGTGACTAACAATAGGAAATTATTTTTAAATTTTTTCATCTTTTATTACGGTGTGTACGGACATCCTTGTTTACTTGAGCTTGGTTTTCAGTATTTGGTGCCTTGGTTAGCTGGTTCTTGCATCTCTTTGTGGAATTAGTAGGATAAGAGGTGATAGGAACATAATTGAGATCATTTTCTACCAAAAATAGCAAGATAATCATATATTCTAGAGCGAGCTTTCTACTGGTGGTCTCACTTCTTATATTACAAAGGCTTTCATGGAAGGATGGAGTGAGGGTGTTTTAAAGGTGTATGGGTTGGAGCTCGATATCACTGGGGAATTAATTGCTAAAGTCTTTAATACTCTGGTTGAGGGGAGGAAATTTTATAGGGATAGAAAGTTTGTGAATGAAGGGCTGGGGATTTTATTCTTGTCTAGAGAAAGGTAAGAATTAAAAAGAACTACAGATGGGGGTATGAAAGATCCTCTATCAAGGCTCCTTGGGCTGGTTGAGGTTATCATGCAGTATGTGACCCTATAGAGGAAATTTTGTAGCCTGTTTAGCTATCATTTCACCATTCTTAATCATTTCAGGCATGATAAGTGTATTTTATTTCCCTTCTATTTGCTTTCATCACGGTGTCATAGCCTTGAATCTCATGGAAAAAACCCTTCTTCCCCAATTTTACATGAGGGTCTAATTCTCCTTATCATGAGCACACCAAGTCTCTGCCTGCCCAAAAAACCCTAATCCTGATATTGGCATTGAGAACCAATAGAATGTCCACCGCCATTATGAGGATTTTTCAACTGACCCTGAGGATGCTCCCTCAGATGAAAAATTTGTTTTTTTTTAATAAAAATTTGGGCAAGTGTAAGTACGCTAAAAGTAATACTTTAGCCCACCATAAAATTATGGTTTTAGATGATGACGACTCAAATTATACCCCCAAGGGTTTTGAGTCAAATTCTTTGGATCTTAGTGATGGTGACAAGGGTAAGGTAAATCAAAAATGTCTTCCCATATGGCTGGTAAAGGAAAGGGGAAAACCGTCATGGACATCAAATTGTGATCCAAAATATTGATGGAGTGCATCCTGAATGTAATTTTCTATTGAAAAATGGTAAAAAAAATAGCTTTTGAACGTTGCACTTTAAATTGCTAATTTTCCTTATAGGCTATTGGGGGTATTTTCTTTGTCTTTCTCATCTTCATTTTCTTGAATTTTCTAACCTTGCAGGTTTCCACCAATTGGGAGAAAAGATTGAAGATAGTTTTTTTATTAAAGTATTAATATAGTTACTAATCAAAACTAATATGATATTCCTTATAAATTTAAAATATAATCAAACTTCAAAAAATAAAAGTTAAAAAAAATAACAATTAAAAAAATTGAAAATTAAAAACAACTCAAAATTACAAAATGGACAAAATAAATCACAACATTAAATTAAACATTATTAAATAATAATAATAAAATTTATAGTCTTTGTCAAATTCCAATTCCAATTCAAAATGTAGAAGCAAACATAGAAGATGGAGTGTCTAATTTCAATTCCATTTCAAAATTGTTGAACCGAATGCGCAAGTTGAAATTTGTCAGTTCCAATTTCAGTTTCGAACTTGGCAACCAAACGCAGAAGATGGTTTGACTCATTCATCTTCCGGGTCAACCAAACAGTCCAAACTATATCTGAAAGATGCATTAACCAGAATTTCAAAACCTGATTTTGAGATAATCAAGTTTTGAGTCCAATTCCAATTCCCCAACCAAACGGGGCCTTAGGCCCCGTTTGGTTGCCAGAATTGGGGCAGAATTGGGTATGAAACTTCTGCTTTTTCCCAAAATCATCATTTGGTTGCTAAAATTCAATTATGGTTTTGGACGAAGAAATTTGATTTTGACCTAAAAATGGGCAGCACAATCTTCCCACCCAATAGGTGGAATTCGAAATCTAAATCTAGTTTTAGGTTTTTTTAACCCCATTTTAATAAGTCGTTGGGTTCATGAATCTTCCCATTGCGATTTTTGGGTTTGTGAAAGGGGTTTGCACTGATATTGTGATAGGTTTGACGCTCGAGGGTAAGCTAAGGTATTGGAGTCTTTATATCACAGAGGAGGCTGCAAAAATTGCATATTGGAGTTTGTAGATCACAGAGGAGGCTGCAGACAGTGCATTTTAACCTTCATACTAGCTATTTTTAGGTTTGACTCTAGCTATTTTATCAAGGGTCCTTTTGTTACTTGGGTGATGTTATGATTTTGGGTTTTAACCACTTTCAGTTTAATCCTCTTTTTCTTTGGTTCTCTACTTTTTCTTTGTTGTTTATATGTTAAATCACTTCCACGATTCAGGGTCCTCTTACCCTAGCTCTTCTCTATTGTTATTGGATATGATTCTGAGTCCCACTAGCCTGCTTTGGTCATTTGTGGAAATTATTATAAATTTTTCCCATCTCTTCATGATTCAACTTGATTTGTGACACATTTCATGATTCAACTTGACCCTCTCAAAATCTACCATGGAAGGAGTATTTCCAACTTGTGAGAAATCTCGTTCGTTTGAACACTGCTAGATCTGATAATAGTTATATTTCTAGTCTTGACTCTTGAGTCATAACATGAGCTCTAAATCCATCCCTAATTAGAAATCTTTAAAAATAATTATGAGATGTAAAAAAGTATCATCAGATTTTAAATCCTCTTCGATAACTCAAACTTCAAGGCTCAAAAGACTCAGATTTGGTGGACAACATTGATAACAAAAGACCTACACTTGAGAATGCATTCACTTTTCATTTTGAAGTGAATTTTTTTCAGAAGGATTCATAGTAATTTTGGACTTCTGTACAATGATCCTATGATATTATTTTCAAATAATAACAAAGCAGTTTAAAATTTGAAGAACCCTAAGCATGGATCTGCCTAACCATTTTGAGAGTTGATGCAATGCAAATAAGTTAAGTTATATTTCTATTATTTCAACATAAAATCAAATGATTTACATTCTCACTATAGCTTTAACTATGGAGAAAATTTAGTTTGGAAAAATTGAGTAGTTGAGAATAAAATTGGGGTGAGAGGCATCCCTAAGCTAGAGGATAAATTTGAGTATGTAGTCAAAGATGTTATGTTTAAGTCCACCCAGTTTAATACAAACCCAGTTTTCTCGTTGGGTATTTCCCTATCTTGAGTAGCCACTGATCCAAATTCTTGGGCAATTGAATCTAGCTCACAATGTTGCAGATTCACAACTCAGTAACAAGAACATGTTAAAGAAATGCCCATAAACCATAATTATTATTGTTATACCAAATGTCTAGTTAGTTTGATTGAATAATTTATTTTGACCTCATACATGGATCTTCCATTGCCAAAAATGAAGTCTATGGATCCTTCAATGTAGCACTCCTTGAAGTAATGGTGGTCTGCATCATCACACAGTGTGTCTTGTGCACCATAGAGCCCACATTCCAAGAAGTAAGCCCTGTGATGTAACACAAGTCTTTCTCTTACCCTATCTTCTCCTAGGGTATCATTAGGTCACTCCTCTGGCCTATTAGGGTTCTTGACTGACCCTATTCTCCTAAGGGATCTCTGCTCAAGATCCTTCTCCTTTCAACTTGTGAACACCTATCAAGTAGAACAACAATTCAACACAACTCCTCTAGGGCTCTCATTAGCCCTTCTTGCTCCATCTACACTATTTGATCCAACATGTTTGATAACCACTCCACAGAGAGAGATGGGCTTCTAGGATGACACTTAGATCCTATTCAATGTCTACAAACACATTTTTTCATTAGAACCCTAGTCGAGTTCCAAGAAACACACTAATTGCTCCCTAAAAAGGGCTACAAGCAATTAGGCTTATTTTGGTGAATTTCTCAATTAACTTGAAGAAGTCCTCAATAAGGTGAAAATATAATACTTGATCTTGAAACCCTTTGTAGAGACCTACAAGATTTTCAAGGTCTTGATATTCCAAACTATCCATACAGTATTGCCTACAAACAAGCCTAGAATTCAGGGTTTCAAGACATTCAAACTCTGTCTGACATAATCCTTGTTTCCACCACCAAAAATCATTCACCAGAACTTCCCATTAAATTTGGGACTTCAAGGTATATATGTCTACCTCTCTCCAAGCTCTAATTGAAGCTAGCAATTCCTTCAATCCACCTTAATATCTCTGCAACTCACTATGATCCCTAGCCATGCAACTCTGGCCCACCTAGGACATCACCTTAAAAATTGCTTTCTTTCTTTCCAAGGCCCCTCCTTCATTGTACAATATGCACAAGGATTCATCTCCCTAATCCCAAAGGCCCATGCAGTTTCCACAGTGGGAAGAGGACCTATGACTCCATCTTTGTCAGTTGCCTGGTTCAGACCATCGACTGGACATAAAACAAAATAAATTACAAAACTAACTAAAATCTCACAAAATGAAAATCAAACACCACAAAAAATCTTAAAAACAACTACTCTAACACTTCCATGGATCACAGTAAGGGATTCAATCCAGTAAAACACCAAATGCTCAGAAAACAAGAAACTGTAACTGTTCTTTCACTTCTCCAATCCGTACACACACTGAAAAAATTAAGTCAACCCTTTCACAAGGTCAAGGATAGCCTTAAGTAGTTGGCCAAGACACAAACTCAATGGTTTCAAACAATGATTGAATCCATTTCTCAAAGTTGCAATTATGCAACAAATGTTGTCAATGTTGTCAATGACAACATTGACAACTTTTACATTTTTTTTGGGTGCTCTATCCAAACTTGGTTATAATTCCACCAAACTTAACCAAATGCCTATCTAAGGTGTTTGAATACTGAAATAGGACCTCAAGTCCCTTACTTGTCCAATTTGACACCATAATGCACAAAAACACCCTATTTGACCTAATGTGGACATTGCTTGCAAATAAGGTCACTAAGGACGTATTAAGGCATCCTAACCTAACACACCACACACTAGGACTTATCTAGTCCCCTTATTGCACTATTGTCTTGGCTAGGACCACTATAATCCAAAAACAACATAGAAGCCCTAGGTTACATTGTATCCCCAGCCAGGTGATCCTGCACCATACTCCCCGACAAAGGAAAGTTGTGTCACTCCTATGGACAACAAGTCTTCAGAGATGCCCACCTTTTTCAAGTCTTCTTTTGCAATCCATGAGGCCTCTGATTCTGGCCTATCCTTCCACTTGATAAGGTGTTCCATGTACACCTTGTGCCTTGCAGTCTTCTTGACTCTTGAATCCAGAACTCTGTCAGCTTCCAACTATGGCTTGGGAGGTAATACGGTAGCCTCAACATCACCACCGATCCCTTGACTGCTTGGACCATTCTCAACTATCTTCCCTTTAAACTGGATTAAGTCTTGTACATTGAACACTGAAGATATGCTCAAATCTGATGGTAAGTCTATTTTGTATGCATTAGCCCCATATTTGGCTATGATCTTGCAAGGTCCCACCCTTTTCACCTGAGTTTTAGTAGGGACACCTTTCTATAACCTAGATTTGTTCAAATGAGCCATCACATAGTCACCTACCTCAAATTGAATATCTCTCCTCTTTTCATCAACTTTGGCCTTCATTGAGTTTTAGTAGGGACACCTTTCTGTAACCTAGATTTGTTCAAATGAACTATCACATAGTCACCTACCTCAAATTGAATATCTCTCCTCTTTTCATCAACTTTGGCCTTCAACTTTTGTTGACTGTCTTGGATTGTCTACTTGACCTAATCTTGTATCTCCTTCATGGTTTGGGTGAAGTCCTCAACATGCCCAATCCTATACTCCATGCCTCCAAGATCCCTAAGCTCACACACACCCCTGGGGTGAATCTCATAAACTATCTCAAATGAGCTTCTCCCTGTCATTCTATTCTTACTGTCATTGTAGGCATATTCTTCTTGGGGAATAACCGCATCCCATGTCTGACCATACTCCTTAGTTATGCACCTCAATAGGCTACCCAACACTCTATTGACCACCTCAGTTTGGCCATTAGTCTGAGGGTGGTAAGATGAACCAAAAGACAAGTTGGTTCCCAATCTATTCCACAAAGTTTTCCAGAAATGGCTCATAAATTTCACATCCCTATTACTTAGGGGTAAGCCATGTATTCTCACAATCTCTTTAAAAAACAAGTATGCTATATGGATAGCATCATGGGTAGTATTGCAAGGAATGAAATGTCCCATTTTACTAAATCTATCAACCACTACATAAATTTTATGATATCCTTGATTTTTTTTGGGTAGACCTACTATGAAGTCCATGCTCACACACTCCCATGGCCTAGTAGGGACTGGTAAAGGTTGATATAACCCTCTATTACTTATTCCTCCTTTAGCTTTCATGCATATGACATACTGCTCCACATACCTTGTAACATCTCTTACTAACTTTGGCCAATTGTAGAACCTTTGCACCAGCTCCAAGGTTTTGTTCATCCCAAAGTGACCACTTAGACACCCATTGTGTTTCTTCTGTATGAGATTCTCTCTCATGGAGTCTCTTGGCACACATAACTGATTGACCTTAAATAACAATCCATTTTGAAAAGTAAAATCAGAAAACTTGCTATGGAAATGATTCTGGAAATCAACACACACCTTATATGCTTCACCAAAATCTTCATCTGCCTTGTAGAGATCTCTAAAACTATCAATCCTAATGCTATTCAACTGAATTTCTTGGACTCCCAACAATATCTTGCTTAGTGCATATGCAACCTTGTTTAATTTCCCTTTCTTGTGCTTAATTGTAAATGTGAATGCTTGCAAATACTCCATCCATTTCAGATGTCTATTGCTTAGTTTCTCCTAAGTATTGATGAAACTAAGGGCTTGGTTGTCAGTAAACACAACAAATTCTTTGGGAAATAGATAATGCCTCCACTTTTTAAAAGACTGAACAAAATCATATAGTTCTAAGTCATAAGAAGAGTATCTCTTCTTAGCTTCATTTAATTTCTCACTAAAGAAGGCTACTGGCCTATCTTCTTGACTCAATACACCCCCTACTACCATCCCACTTGCATCACACTCAATAGTAAACAATTTATCAAAGCTTGGCAATTGTAGGATAGGTTGAGTGGCTACTTGTTTCTTCAACAACTCAAAGACTTTCTCTGCTTCTAAGGTCCACCTAAACTTAGTTTTAACTCCACCCTTAATGGTATCTAATAAAGGAGCACAAATAGCACTAAAGTTCCTGATAAATTTCCTATAAAATTGGGATAAGCCATGGAAACTTCTTACCTCAGTTCCTGTGGTAGGTGGTGGCCAGTTTAGGATAGCTGCCACTTTGTCTTGATCCATCTTCAAAGATCCTTTGGACACTAAAAATCCCAAGTATACTAGTTCTTGCTTGAAGAACTCACATTTTTCAAGGTTGATAGCCAACTTCTCTTCATGTAATCTCTGCAACACTACCTCTACATGCTTGATATGCTCCTCCTTTGTCTTGCTAAATATCAGTATATCATCAAGATATACAACTACAAACTTCCCTGTGAATTCCTTGAGCACTTCATTCATGAGCCTCATGAATGTTCTTGGAGAATTTATGAGGCCAAATGACATCACAAGCCATTCATATAATCCATCTATGGTCTTGAATGTTTTTTTCTATTCATCCCCTTATTTCAACCTGATTTGGTGATAACCACTCTTCAAGTCCAGCTTAGTAAAGTACATTGCCCCTCCAAGACAATCCATGAGATCCTCAATCCTAGTTATAGGGAACCTATACCTTGTTGTAATTCTATTTATAGCCCTTGAATCTGTGCAAAGTCTCCATTTTCTCCCTTCTTGGATGTCAACACAACCAGGACTACACATGGTCTTATACTCTTTTTGATCAAGCCTTGATCCAAGAGTTCTTGCACTTGCCTTGCCACTTCCAGTTCTAATCAGGGGTTAGTTTGTATGCTTCCTTATTAGGAAAATATGCACCAAGGACAAAGTCTAATTGATGACTTATTACTCTTCTAGGAGGTAAGGTAGCAGGAGTACCATCACTCACTATGTCTTTACACTTCTCAAGCAATACTTGTATCTCTGATGGTAATGACCCCTTGACTGGATTTTCTTCCTCCTTATGTCTTACCACAATAGCATACCCTTCATTCTCATCATCCTTGAGATCCCTCACAAACTCCTTTCCACTACACAACATGATGTTAGGAATCTTGGACTGTGGTTCTTCCTCTTCTAGAAAAGACTGAATCTTGAAAGTTCTCCCTCCTTTCTTAAATGTGATGGAATTCCCCTTCCCATCATACATTGCCCCATTGTCAAATTTCCAAGGTCTTTCTAATAGAAAATGACAAGCATCCATTGCTAGGATGTCACACAACATTTTTTCCTTATACCCTGCTATAGAGAATTCAACCCATGTCTGTTCATTCACCAATACACTTTGGCCTTTGTTGAGCCATGTCACCTTATAGGGATTTACATGGGGTACTTTGGTCAACTTGAGTTTGTTGACTGCTTCCTCTGAGATGATATTGTCTATGGAGCCAGAATCCCCTATCACCTTACAAACTTTGCCAGGTTAGGTTCATCCTAAACAAAGCCCTTCTATGCTTAGGTTCATCCTTGGATGGTTGTCTTATCAACACCCTTCTAAACATTAATTTTTCACCCATCTCTTAATCTAGATGGTCAATCTCAAGTGCTTTGACACTTGAAGTGTCCTCATGAACATAAGCCACTCTCTTATCATGATTACAAGTAGTCGGCTTGTCAGGGCATCTATATGTTGGATGGCCTAATTGACCATAGTTATACCACTTAATACTTGCAAAGTATGAGTTACTTCTACCTCCTCTTCCTCTGCTAGGACCTCCTTGATTACCCCTGCCTTTGTTAAATCCCCGTCTTGGAGTACTTTCAGTATTATGCTTTGTCATCTTTTTCTCACCTTGTGTCCTTTTCTCATTGCCTCTGCCTTGAGAGCCTCCTCTTTGACCCCTTTGGTCTCTTCCTCTACCTCTATTTTTGAAGTTAGAGTCACCCTTCTTCTTTTTCTTTTCCTCTACTCTTAGGGCTAATTGATGACACCTCTCAACTGTAGTTGGTGTCCACAAACTAATTTCTTCTTGGATGTTCCATTTCAATCCACCCAAGTACCTAGAAACCTTGATGGATTCCGCTTCTTGTTTCTTATACCTAAGATACATTCTTTGGAATTCCTCTTTATAAGAGGCCACATCTAAGTCTTTTTGCTTCAAATTCTATATTTTCCTATGGAGTTGAATCTCAAAGTCCTCTGGCAGATAATTATCCTTTAGCTTGGTCACCATTGCATTCCAATTGGCTATGGGCTACTTACCCAATCTAACCCTCTCATCTTGAAGGTATTTCCACCATGTTAGGGTTGACCCTCTGAGTCTTGATTTGGCCACCTTGATCTTCTGTGCTTTAGTTACCCCTTCACACTCGAAATGGTTCTCCATTCCTTCAATCCAATCCATTATTGCTTCAATGTCCATCTTTCCACTAAAGAGTGGTATACCTTCCAATGCCTTTCCTCCTAGGAATTTTATGGCTTTTAGGAAGGGTTCTTCATTCAAGACAAGGTCTGGTTCAGGGATAAGGTCTTCCTTTGCAATCTTTTTACCCCTATCACTTCTTTCAACTTCTTTGTTTCTAGCTACTACATTAGCAACTTCTTCTAACCTTATCTGCATTCCTTCTAAGGCTTCTTCAAGGAGTCTTTTCTTCTCCTTTTACTAATCCACCTCTTTAGCTAGCTCTGCATTTTTCACCATGATTGACTCTCCTACTGATTCACCAGTAGCTACAGACATACACTGACTTCCCAAGTTTTTAACTGGCTCTGATACTAATATGATGTAACACAAGTCTTTCTCTTACCATATCTACTCCTAGGGTATCATTAGGTCACTCCTCTGACCTATTAGGGTTCTTTACTGACCCTATTCTCCTAAGGGATCTCTGCTCAAGATCCTTCTCCTTTCAACTTGTGAACACCAATCAAGTAGAACAAAAATTCAACACAACTCCTCCAGGGCTCTCATTAGCCCTTCTTGCTCCATCTGCACTATTTGATCCAACATGTTCGATAACCACTACACAAAGAGAGATAGGCTTCTAGGATGACACTTAGATCCTATTCAATGCATGCAAACACATTTTTTCATTGGAACCCGATTATCGAGTTCCAAGAAACACGCTAATTACTCCCTAAACATGGCTACAAGCAATTAGGCCTATTTTGGCAAATTTCTCAATTAACTTGAAAAGTCCTCAATAAGGTGAAAATAAAATACTTGATATTGAAACCCTTTTTAGATACCTACAATATTTTCAAGGTCTTCAGCTTCCAAACTGTCTGTACAGTATTGCCTACAAACAAGCCTAAAATTCTAGGTTTCAAGACATTCAAACTCGGTCTAACAGAATCCTTGTTTCCACCACCAAAAATCATTCACCAACACTTCCCATTGAATTTTGGACTTCAAGGAATATATTTCTACCTTTCTCCAAGCTCTGATTGAAACTAGCAATGCCTTCAATCCACCTTAATAGCTATGCAACTCACTGTGATCCCTAGCCAAGCAACTCTGGCTTGCCTAGGGCATCACCTTAAAAATTGCTTGCTATATTTCCAAGGCCTCTCCTTCACTATACAATATGTACAAGGATTCATCTCCCTAATCCCAAAGGCCTGTGTAGATTCCACGGTGGGAAGAGGACCTATGACTCCATCTTTGTCAGTTGCCTGGTTCAGACCAGCGACTGGACATAAAACTAAATAAATTACAAAACTAAATAAAAGCTCACAAAATGAAAATCCAACACCACACAGAATCTTAAAAACAACTACTCTAACACTTCCATGAATCACAGTAAGGGATTCAATCCATTAAAACACCAAATGCTCAGAACACAAGAAACTGTAACTGTTCTTTCACTTCTCCAGTCCGTACACACACTGCCAAAATTAATCCAACCCTTTCAAAAGGTCGAGGATAGCCTTAATTAGGTGACCAAGAAACAAACTCAATGGTTTCAAACATTTATGAAACCCATTGCTCGAAGTTGCAATTATGCAACAAATGTTGTCAATGTTGTCAATGACAACATTAACAACTTTTACATTTTTTTGGATTCTCTATCTAAACTTGGTCATAAGTCCACCAAACTTAATCAAATGCCTATCTAAGGTGTTTGAATACTAAAATAGGACCTCAAGTCCCTTACTTGTCCAATTTGACACCATAATGCACAAAAACACCCTATTTGACCTAATGTGGACATTGCTTGCAAATAAGGTCACTAAGGACCTATTAAGGCATCCTAACCTAACACACCACACACTAGGACTCATCTAGTCCCCTTATTGCACTAGTGGTTTGGATAGGACCACTACAAGAAAAAAAAAACATAGAAGCCCTAGGTTACATTGTAGCCCCACCTAGGTGCTCCTGCACCACCTTGTCTCCGGATATTCTAAATGCCACAGCTTGCCATCCTTCCATCCCAGGCAATGGTGTAGGGGAAATATTATGTTGTCAAAAGTTAGTAAACAATATGATATTCATAAAATTTTAAATGAAGACAGAATTTTGTAATAGTTAAAGAATATGTCTGTTTCTGATAGTTAGTAATATAATATATGCTTTTGATGTTAAGAAGTTATAAGGAACCTAATTCTAGAAATATAGTCAAACTGTGGAAATCTATTATTATTAATGATTGTCTCTATGAATTTATATAATGTTAATATTTTTTATAATATGTTTATTTATTTTGATGCTTTAGAAAATGTTACAATTAAAAAAATTTCTACAATTTTCATCAAAAACATTTCAACTTATCAATATGAAAATATAGAAACATGTATTTCTTAATATTTAAAAAAAAATTGTCATATTTGAATGTTAAGATTATATCATATTTGAATGTTATTTGTGTGGAATTAAGTATTTCAATCATCCCTTTCCTGACCCATTTTCCACTCCTAATCAAGGATATCTCTAAAGAGTTTCCAATGATTCCCTTTGCATTGAATTCTTTGCACTGTGCAACTTTTACACTGTTGAACCTGCCTCATTAAACCGACAAAATAAAGCATTATACAACAACAATCCTAGTAGTATCCCTAGTGTTTGATGTTAAAAAATAAGTCACTACTTACAACAAAAGCTCTAACCATAAAATTTTCCTTAACCTAGGTGTAGAGATGAGATAAGAACCCAAGCAAGCTTCATTGTGGGAAAAGTCAGTAAATATTTGTCAATTGGAGTATATAATTTAGTTAAAAGAAACTTGTATTAAGAACGAAAGAAAGAGAGATAAAATGAATAGTTCACAAGGCACAAAAGTTTGTTAAGGTTTGTAACTGAGATTGGATTTTAAGGATAGCTTATAAACCAATTAGTATTTAAACAAGTGGATACATATTGACAGGTCCTAAACAGTAAAATTCAATGCATCAAATAAACTTGAAAATGTTGAATAATCTCTATGGCAGCTTCACCTTGAAGCTAATGTTCTTCGCAGTGAAATGATTAGCCATAACAGTGATAGAAGTGCTATGATATGTACGGAGTTGCTGCCCATTTGGGTCAAGGTCACAAGCTCTGTTGTGTCATTCAATCATTGTGAATTCATTCCCAACCCCTTGAAAAGTAATGAAGGGCTTAGTTGCAGGAACTATCACCTTCTCCCTACAAAGACAATCAATTCAAATCAGGTACATTAACACAACAAAATATCTATGAGGACCAAGATTTTAAAGCCGATAGGCTTACTCCCGGGGAGATGCCCATCGGGATTTTTAGACATTCCGGCAGTCTTATGCCGAGAAAGGTAAAAGCGGTGCCGAAAAGTCGTGAAATGCGGTATCGGCTTACAAATGATATAAGGTCTGTCAAACATTATGTGTGCCTCCAGTCATTGTTTATGATGAGTCTCCCGAGAGGAATAAGATTGAGGAGGTTTGTAATTCTCTTCCCTCTGATTTTGTATCACTCGTAGATGTAACATACAAGAATAAGACCGTCTATTCCAAAGTTGTGTGGGACATTCCCTGTGCTGAAGAGGAATTTCACACCTGGTTCTCTAACACCCCCTTCAAAATGGAGCTCATTAACTTTTATGACATTGAAGACGAGGATCAGACCTTTGGAGATGAGCAGCCATTAAAGATTGACAGGCTTGAGAAGGTGAAGAAGGATTGGAATTTCTGGGGGCAATTGATGAAAAATATTAGGTTAAGCTGGATTATGGTGAACAAGAGAACATGACAAGCAGCTAATCTGTCAAGCTGGAGGCCTTTGTCTCATGAGCAGAGTCATTGGGCTTCTCAGATGGACTTTGCCATATGCTTTGGCTCCATATTACCTTCTCAAAATGTATTGCCTTGTGATTCTGTACTGTGCATCATTGTAATGAAGTGTAGGCTCTCGGATAGTTTGAAGATCACAGAGTTGAGCATGCGGTTGGAAGACACGATGGGAGGCTGGGTTAATGGGAGGGACAGTCTGCTCATTTTGGAAAGAGTTGTGGGTTGCAGAAGGAGCAATGGCCAGATCCAGATTTTTTCATCTTATCAAAAGCACTTGAATGAACGTGGCAAATTCAAAGCAGCTAACGTTAGAAATGAAGGAGGTCCGGATATAATCTGCATTTTAAGTGGCATTGTTGCCACTGCTTCGTTTTGGTTTTTCGTTGTCAGAGCGAGTGGTGTCATACTAGGGCTCTGATCAAGACATTGTTGGTAGATCAGTAATGGGAATATGTGGATAGTTGAATCGAATTTCTTCTTTAACTTAATTTGAAAATAGTTGTGTAAATTTAATTTCGAAGCCAAACGATAATGAAGGAAATTAGAATTTGGAGTTTATGTGAAGTAGTTGTAAGTGTTTGGCTTTGGTAGGTATATTACTGTAATCAGATTTGTTTAAATTTGATTTCAAAGTTAAGTGATACAAAAGGAAATTCGAATATGTAGTTTATGTATA
>MU224573.1:285791-310295 GCA_018584345.1 Thuja plicata | reverse complement strand
CTAACCCCCCCCCCCCCCCCTTAAGTGAAGCTCAGGAGGTAAGCTAACCTAGCACAGCTATGAAAGAAAGAAATGGGTCCCGGCAACAAGGCCTGATCAGGTACCCAATACAAGGAAATCTCTGTGAACTGAAGATAAAGGAGAAAACCCAGTGGGAAAAACTCCTCTCCAAAAAGAGATAAAAAAGAAAGCAAAAGACAAAGAATGACTTTAAGAGACTCTCTCAAAGCCATGAGTACAATGCGTGTTGCCAACCCCCTCGTGAGAGAGGGTCAAGGCTCCAAAGCCCCCCAGAATGAAATAACCCCTGGATCAATGAACAAACCACTGTGACTCCAATGCAAAGGAGTGAAATATAGTGAGTACTGAAGAGGTAATCTGGAAAGATGAGGTGTCACTAGAAGGCTGAGCTGATGCTCAAAGGATTAGACACAAGGATCCTAAAATGGAATCCCCAATGCAAGTGGTATGACAGGTGTATTGACACTATCATGAGAGAGGAGATGAGTGTCCTCTATATAATCCTCAACAACTGCACCTGGTGGCTTGATGAATGGAGCTGGAGGGTCTGGCAGTGCTGAAGAAGAGTCATGCTGAAGAGAAAAAACCTCAACAAGATGTGGTGTGGCAGTCACAGCAGTGGTCTCAAGAACAACACAGAGGTTCAAGTGACCTACCTGCACCACATGATGCTCTCGCGGAAGAGGAGAGTTCTGCTTCAATGATGGAGATGGTGGACCAAAGTGAGAAAGGTGTAGAGACGGGTGGAATGATCAACTGTCCCTGTAGCAACAATGCCACCTATCACACTATCCCGAATGAAGACTGAATCTGGCGTGAACTCAATTGTCTTCCCTGATCCACTGTGTGTAATCTGGTAAATTGAGAGAAGGTTTACAGACAGAGATGGAACATATAATACATCATTCAATGTGCCATCCTGAATGTGTATAGAACCTTTCCTATAGACTAGCATAACAGTGTTATTCCCCATGAGAATGTGGGGAATAGGAGAAGCCTTAATAGAAGAGAAAATCTCCAGAGAAGATGCCATATGGTGAGAAGCACCTGAATCCAGTAGCCAAGGGACCTATGAAGGGGATGCAACAGAAGCCCGTAATGCATGACCCTGTCCAAAATCCTGTCCAAATGTCGAAGATGAGGCAGAAGACTAAAAAGTAAACCCCTGTGAGGTGGAAGAGGATAGAGAGAAAATAGAG
The DNA here is from genome assembly GCA_018584345.1 of Thuja plicata. Taxonomy (NCBI): domain Eukaryota; kingdom Viridiplantae; phylum Streptophyta; class Pinopsida; order Cupressales; family Cupressaceae; genus Thuja; species Thuja plicata. The sequence goes on along the minus strand of MU224573.1, from coordinate 309,075 downwards.
TTCTTCTGAAGGAGAGCTTGCAAATCTGCAATCTATTTCTCATAGCCATCAAATCTCTTCTGAAAACACTATGACTCATCATGGGGCCCCTTCTGACAATAGGAATAGGTAGGGTTCTAAGTCTTCTGTTTCTCCTTCTTAGAAGAAGATGGTGGGTCAGTAGAGTTTTGAGAAGAGGAATCAGATATCGGCTTCAGCTTCGGCTTCTGTGTATCCTAAGATGACTTGGCAAGCAATGCCTATGACTGTGAACCTGTAAGAGAATCCATCTGACTGAGCTTGGACTGCTCATGAGTTAACCTGTCACAGAAGATCTCAAAAGAGGGCATAACATGTCGTGCACCCAGTGCATCCATAGTGGAGTAGAAGGTAGAAGTGAAAATCTGATAAGGGCCACGAAGCTTTGAGAGTATCAGAAAGATACACTCATCATCTGACTTAGTCTTTCCAGCAACCTGTAAAATAGATCAAAGGGCCTTGAACTTCATCAGGAAGTCCTCAATACTGGTGAATGACTCAGGTACCAAGGAGGTGAACTCTGCATCTATCTGGAGAACCCTAAACTGATTCATTATGCCAAACAAGGTGGAAAACTTGTCCCACATATCCCTGGGTGTGGTCAAACCATCCATTTGGAACAACAACCCGTCTGAAATATTCATGGAAATGAGGCCCATTGCCTCATCCATCCTATTTTTGTGCATAAGAGCCTCATAAGGCCTCAGTAGAACTGGCTGAGCCGCATCCATGCAGGACCATAAACCTCATGATATGAGGAGTCTGGTCATTTGTGGCTTCCATGTGTGGTAGTTATGTGGTGTCAGTCGGGCCACAGAGGGGTCTGACATTGAGAGAAGAATAAGACAGAAGTAGAAGGGTCTTTCTGAAGGAAATTATAGAAAGTAAAATGCACCCCCCCCACACTGTATAATACTATCCCCCGAACACCACAAATCACGATGAAAGCACAAGAAACGAGAAAAAAACCTAAGTTCCAGAAGCAGAGCAGGAGCACAAAAGAAGGTACATCTTTGACTATAAAATTTGGTAAGAAAATGGAAAAATTAGGAAATGAAACCTAGATGAGAGTGATGGGCTCAAAAAGAGCTTCCCGATGATATATAGAAGTCAAAAATTTGAGTCCGTATGAGCCCTGTAGGGCCAAAAAGGCACAGGTACCCCCAAAAGACAAGCTCCTTGGCAAAAAATAGTCTCAGGAATAATTTTGATGGTCATATGGCCGTCACGGGACATCCGGCGGGCAAAGGTGGCCAATGGGTGGCAACACTAGAAGAGGTGGCAGCCGGGCCAGCGGCGGTGGCGGCCGAGCGGGGCGGCAGTGGCGGTCGGGCGGCGCGGCGGTGGCAGCGGGGTCCAGTGGCGGCGCGCTGGCCGGAGAGTGGCGCGCGGGTGGCGTCGGGGCGGCATGCCGGTGGAAGGATCAAATTAACGGTGGAGGCATTATATTAAATTGTTTTTTAATTTTTTGGCAAAAAAAATGAAATTTTATTTTATTTTCATGCCCGTACGGCCCTAGTAGGGAAAAATATTTCTCCCAGATGTCCGGAGGCCAAATAGGTCATGTTTTATATGGATTCTAGGGTTTTTGGGCCTTTTGGACACAATCGTGAGGTCATTTTTTGCCCAAAGTGCACCAAAAAAATGAGGCTCCCCAGACCCAATAAAAACAACAAAAGAAAGTAGAAAAAAGTGCTTGATCGACAGCTTCAAAAGAACTCGAATAGGCAGCAGCAGAATGGCTCTGATACCATGTAGAAACTGAGAAATACAGCTTCGACTTCCAAGACCAGTCTGCATGCAAAATACCTGTTACAAAAAATGAAGCCAAAGACAGAAAAATAGAAACCCTTCTATGCTCAAAAAGTGAGAGCTCAAAATGTATTCAGAGAGTATGCAAAAACAAATACAAGCATTCAACCTTAAAAGTGAATGAAACCCTAAAAAGGGAAAAAGCTAACCTAAGAGAAAGCTTAAGTGAAAAATAGAGTATGACTAACTTAATAATTAATATCAACATGATATAATTAATAAGTGAGGAAAACTATATACTCTAACAATAATCACAAATATGTGCTCTACCGTATACACCAATAAGGGATTGTATATCCTTATGTATGTATTATGTATGTTGTTGAAATGATATTGACTATTTTGTGACTCACGTTATCTTCCTTAGTTTCTCCTTATACTTTTTTTTATGGCTTGATATATAATTCATATTCATATTCATATATTTATTAATATTAAATCATTTCTATTTATGATCGTGAGAATTTACTTAACTCTATATGTATGCATATCACCTTTATATGTGTGTGTGTGTGTGTGTGTTTATCACATATTTATTAGTATGTATATATTTAGAGTGCTCCTTGCCGACAAATTAGTTTTCCTCAAATTCATGACATGTAGCAAAACATCTACTAACGTCTTGCATTTCCTCTTCGACAAATTCTACAGATGCATAAACATATTAATTCTGCTTATTCCAAATCACTCTCTTCTCTTCGCCTAGATTTTAATCCCCTCAGTCTCTGGGAAATTACATAATGCATTTGTTAGGGAAAGAAACAAAAATATTGTGTAAGAATATTTAGAAGCACTTGGAAACATAAGGCATATTACAACTAGCTAGATTTATGTCCATATTGTCTGAATGTATGTATTTTGTGAGCAGGATAGCTCTAGGGACTCAATACCATCACCACTTGCACGCAAATGCCACATGCTTACTTCAGGTTTGGACAAATGGGAAGATGAAGGAGAGGAGGATTTGTCTAATTCAGATTTGAACAAACTAGTTAGTGCATAGGAAAGATGTTATCTAGAGGTTCATAATCATTATTTCTATGATTGTATCAATAATTGATGTCATGTTCAAATATTAGATGTTCAAATTCTTCTGGTACACAATCTCTTTCCATCATTTTTTGCAGGAAAAGGATCCACCAAGTACTCTGTTGTGTGAATTACGTCTATATCAGAAGCAAGCACTGTTTTGGATGACTAAATTGGCAAAGGGAGTAGAAATGAAAAAGGCTGCAAAAAGTATCCATCTCTATTGGAATAGCTAGCATATTGCTGACAAGTATGACTAAAGTTGTATACTTAGGCTTGATCACAACAGCAAAGTTATTGTAAACTTTTTTTTTATAGTGTATTGATAACTTCTTTTATTTAATAGTTGTTTATGTCAATGCCTTATCAGGAGAGGCATCTACTAAGTTTCCTAGATCCTTGAAAATAACAAGAGGAGGAGTATGTATTGGTCTGTGATTTTAGTTTGTTGAAATAAAACCAAATGCTAATGTTTTAATTAAGCAACCGATTTTACCCAGAACCTGAATCTGATTTTGCATTTGACAATTTCTCTTTTGCTTGCAAACCCTAGTATCCCTTGAAACTTTCAATTCTATTAGACGTCTACCTAGATGAGCTAACTAGAAAATAATAAATTATTATAAAAAACACAAATTTGTTTCTATGCCTTCATCTTAGGCTAGCTAAAATTAATGTCATCTTCATAATAAAACTATAACATTAAATTCTCAACATCATCTAACATAAAACAAGAAACTAACAATAAACTATTTGCAAGTGGCAGGGACTCCAACCGCAAGCAACTCTTGTTTTAGTTGTTTTGACTTGATTTATCTATTTTTCATTTTGGTGAAATCTACACTTTATATGTATAATTCATGGCAAGAGTATAATTTGTAAAAATGGTATCACAATTTGTAATTTTAAATTTAAATTTTAAAGTCAATTTATTTTTTATTAGTCATTGTGTGGCAACTCAAAGTACAAAATGTTTTGACTTAAAGAAATAATTTTAGGGTTATATATAAAGAATAATCTTAGTATGTTTTGGTCATGTCTTATAATCTAATAAAAGCATTCATTTACATGCCAAAGCTAGTTCACCAATAACTGCAAATTTTTTATTGAGTTCTATGTTTAGTCGGTTGGCTTCATGAGTCATAAGAACTATCTGATTGGTGATCTCAATGTGATGCTCTGTTAGTCTCTATATTTCTGATTCTTTCTCTTGTAGCTTTTCAGTGATCTTCCTCCTATCATCAATAGCCAGTGTTCTCTCTTGTTCAACTTGTCTAGCATTATTCATGACATCAACCATTCTTACCATCTGTGTCTCTTGAACGATTTACAGTATCTTTACTTGTTCATTCAGATGTTGATTGATTTCATTCATACTTGTAATGCTTCCTTCTAATGTATTAGATGTATTACTAGATGCAGATCCTGATGACTCAAATAAATCAAGTATCTCTTCTTCATGATAGTCTGTTTCATGGTTCTGAGTTGCCATTTCTTTTCTTTCATCCAGTAGCTCTCTCATCTTGATTCTTGCTACTTGTTATTTCTCATAGAAGATCTGTATCTCTATCTTCTGATTCTCAATATTCTTATCAAGCCTATACTTCTCCATTGTATGATCTTTTCTCTCAAGTGATTTAAACTTTTCCAAATAAGAGATCTAGCTCTGATACCAATTGTTGGAAATAGTGGAATAGTATGTACTGAGAGGGGAGGGGTGAATCAGTACCCTTAAAATTTTTACCTCTTTTATCCTTTAGTAATTGTTATACACTAAATTTGCACCCTAGTCAAGATCTCTTGGTCTTGATAATCTAGTATAACATGGGAATCACTTCGAGGTTGTGGGACCTATGCTAACTTGAATTGAAGCCTCCGGATTCTAGGCCGGTTCCTCTTGGATTATCACCTTAATTTTCTATTTATGCATGAAAGTAAACTGGATAGGAAAAGGGATAGAAGGAATGCTGAAAAGGAAATAACTGAAAGCAAACTATCCTACTAGGTGATGCAACGAAGGTAACTTGAATCATAACACATTAACTAATCTCAGCATGAAACCTTGGATCTAATAGAACACAACTTTCTAGATAGGCTTGCATAAGTATTTCATAGAGAGGTCTTAGATAAACAGAGGCTATTCAGGGAAAGAAGTGATTTCACAAACAATAGCGTATTCACTATGAGCTAGACACGGACTATGACCTGCAAACAAAAATCCACTTCTACAACTACGCACAGGAATGAGACAAAATGACAGGGGAGTGAAGAATATCCACAAACTCATCTAAATCAGATCACCCATAGTAGTACAAGAAATTGCAGAAAGAAAGAGGGCTCAGGAACTCCAATATTTCTCTGAAAATCATTCAATATATTCTAATTCAGTAAGAGAAGTCTAGACAAGAAAGCCCAGGGACAGAGAAAATGTCACAAAGAGCCTTTGCAATATCTGAAAATCAATGAGAGATTACAACATATGAAAACCTAGGGGTAGAGAAGATGCCACAAAAATCTTACATAAGCTGAAAAAATACTAAGCTAAAAAGCTTGAAAACTAACTTATATACACTACTCCTCTAGCACGCAGGCTCAGGAGTCAATCTGATTCTAGAAATTAGGGTTTTAATACATTTGCAATAGAATAATCAGAATCCCTAACTCTCTTAATTCTGCTCAGCAATGCCATTTAGAAATATCTTGATCGATCTGATATAGCTTTGAATATCTTTCCTAGCATCATTAATGTGGCCTGAGAAGTTGGCTCAATCCGTCTCTCTGTCAATTTCCTGAGAAATCACACCACCGCTATGAACTCTAAGAATCATATTTTCATAATATTGAATATTTAAATAATAACGGTTAGGTGGTGCAAGAGCTCAATCAATGGTTGATATTTGAATCTCTATCCTCCTTTAAATTGAAGTCATCGATCTTTTCTTCATCATTACTGCCTTTGTCCTTTAACCCACATCAGACTAACCCTTAACCTTGGGTCTCCAATTTTCCTCAGTCTCCAAGTCGCTAGATGTTTTTGTTAACTCTAGGTTCATTGAGAGACACTGTGACTACCGTAAGATCATATCTGCATCAGAAAATCAACACTAAGTCTCAAATCATAAGAGAATATTCCATTCCTTCACGAGACTTAGCGACCACCACGAGATTAAAACCTAATGAACGACATGGATGAGATCCTTAAAAACTTTGAGCCTTAACTTCACTCATCTTCTTTGACCATCGTTTATCTAGAGACTTGGCGACATGAGCAGTCTCATTATCTCTGTTCACTATGCTTAACCTTGATTATATCATGAGAACACGCGACCACCGTAAGAATGGATTCAAGATCAACGGCTATCAAGAAGTCTCTGTATGATTTTAGAATATTCCCTTTCTTCATGAGACCAAGCGACTAAAGGTAATTGTAACACCCCAAAATTGGCATCTTGCAACCTTAACTAATTTGGAAGAGTTTAAATCACTTGAGAGAAAAGATCATACAATGGAAAGGTATAAGCTTGACAAGAATATTGAGAATCAGAAGTTCCAGATACAAAATCTTCTATGAGCAATACAAAGAAGCAAGAATCAAGATGAGAGAGATAATGGATGAAAGAAATGTTATGGCATCTGTTGACGGGACTTTTTGACCAGCTTCACCAACAAAGATAAGTTGTCACCAGGTACCAGAATACTGGCCAACTCTGCCTAAAGATGTTAATCAGAGAATGAATTCTCCTAGCCTCCAAGCACCTGGTAGTCGGGTCTTGACGGTGCGGGGGAGTTAAGTTGGGTAGGTGACTATTGTTTGAGGGGATAGCTAGTTTTTACTCATCTTCTCGAGGATTTCAAAAGGGATGGGGTTTCCTACAAGCATTTGTATTATCAAATAAAACTCAAAAGATCAATCAAAGTTAGATGTATATCTCTACCTATAGTTATGCAATATATATTCAAACATCAAACAATGCTCCAATGCAAGAAACTACACTAAATACCAAATACACAATGAACCAGCGATTCATGTGCATTCAGCAGCAAGGGGAGATAAGATCATTAATATAAGCTAAAATATAGGAGCAAAGGACATAAAAAAACATACTGCACAAAAGATGTTTGCCAACTTTAGAGATCATAACAACACAACACATGGCCATAAGATGTTCCTGCTTTCATTAACTTGAAAAAATGTTCCAGCATCACTAGCAAATACATTCATGGCTCCAAGGGAGAATTCTAAGCTATTGAGAACAACTAAGAGTAAAAATGCTAACTGTAAATAACTCAAAAATGTTATGCTTCTATTACTTGTTGGACTGCAAAATCATCAATTTTGCCGACCCTTTTTATGGCGTCAGACTTCTTATTTATACACAAATTTGACCTAAAACTTAACCTAATCTAACTATTCATTTACCAAATATAATACATTATCCATGGTTGGTACTACCTACACCAATTACAATCACCTCAAGATGTGTAGAGGTCTGACAAGACAGAAGAAGAAGATAGAGGAGAAATCTAGAAGAATCAGCCTAGAGAAGAGAGTTGAGGTACTTATGGAAGAAATTTGATTATCCCGGTATCCTAGGCTACATGCCTCATAAATGCAAATTGCAGATCCCTATCTTTGATATGCACTAGGTAATTAATGTGGGAGTGATGCCTTAGGAAAATCACCTATCAGAACCATCTCTTCCACCTGACCTATCTTTATCTTGATCACCTACATTCTGACCCTTATTTACTGCTTGATAGTGATCGGTCAACTCCGAGGAACCTGGATGCAGATCGCTGTGAATGAAACAAAACTTGGACCTGGAATTCTGGATTCTGAGAACTTAGGCTCAAAGAATAACAGATTTGAAAAACTTTGCCATGCTAGAAAAAATCTCTGGAGACCGGAGGACTTTATTGCCTTATACTCTTTTGACTGCCTCCAAGATCTAGAGGATTCCATCTTCATCTATCTCCTTTATACAATTTTGGCATTCTTTGGCCACCTCCAACTATTTGCCCACATCCTGGGCACCTTCTTTAAACTCTACCCACACCTTTCTTGCATCATGGGCCTAGAGCATCATGCAGGAGAGATGCGACATCTTTGCTATATCAAAATCTCCAAGAGTCCAGAATTGTGACTCCATTATTTCATCAGATTTTCTCACCACAAAATCCACTAGAGCACATGTCGCGGTGCAGTAGGGATCGACTGTCGAAACCCTTGTAACAAATGTCGTATATAAATTTAAAGAATTTTCAATCATCAGGACTTTACCCTTTAAGGTCGCTACCAGTTGCTTTCTTGTCTCTATTTTGAGACCAAGTCTGGAGTGTTGGACCCGGAGGAACCTAAAATGTTCTTCTCCCAAAATTTCAATATCAGTGATGATATCTTCTCTTATTATCATTATTTCTTCGAGCTCGCCGCTCCATTCTTTGTATTTTTCAATTTCTCCCTCCCACTAGGAAATGGCATCATTCACTAGGCCCAAGATGTTAGTGGCCTGATGGAGGTCTAGGAGTGTGGCTGTCAGGAAGCGCCTTACGGATCCCACCTGCTCAATCACCCATTCATCTATTGCTTGAGCTTTCTTTTTCATTATCTTTAGCGTGTCTATATCACCTTGCAAAAGTGGTGTTCTGAATGTAGAAGCCTCTAAAGGAATTGTAGCCAATGGTTGCATCAACTCTGTAAGAAGCCCAAGGAGGTTGGTGTTTTCTTATTTTGCCTCCTTTAATTTATGGGATTGTTTGATGTATCAGGCCTCAATCGCCCGGTGAGCCTCTTTCAACAGGTTCAATTCCCCTTGTTTGTCTCTCCTCCCCAGAGGAACTTCTGTGATTGTATATTCTGCAGCCGCTATGGCTGCCTGTTCTTCATCTAGGAGAGGTGTCACTACAATTATGATGGTACTTCCTCCTGGACCGGTCAAAAGGGTATTGAGGGTCTGGGCCTTTTTGGGCTTCTAAGCCTCTTGGTTTTGGGCCATCATTTTGACTAGAGAGAAGGGATCTCTCACTGCTATCGAGGCCTTCCTTTTTATTGACTCTACCAGCCATTGTGGTGGCAGGGGTGGTCTTATGGCTAGGTCCTAAACACTAGGGTTTCCCTCAGGAGTTGGCCACACTTCTTCAGCATCTATGGTCTTTGTGGACTCCTTTTCTCCACTCTTGGGATTCCCTATTTCTCCCACCTTGGTGGCATTTTCATTTGTGGTGTTGGGGACCCCACCTTCCTTGGCACCAATAGCATCTGCATCCATGTCTCAGGGATTCTCCCCCATGTCTTTCTACTGCTGAATTTCTTCGGCATCATCTATCAGGAAATTCTCCTCTGATGGCACATCTTTTAGAGGGGGTGAAGGTGTATGGCCTGGATCTGACTATTGCACCACAAAGACCACCTTGCCAAATGTTAGGTTCTAGGGTAACTGATCACCCAGAGTAACTAAATGCATTTGGAGCATGATGACTGGGGGTATGATTGCTCCTGAAGGTCTGGTTTCCCTAGCCATTGTCAGCTTCTCATTGTGTGCTTGCCTTCCTTCTATCTCGGTCCCCCAGACCGGTGTTTCTTCCACACTTGGTATATCTTCTAATTCCTTCTCTTTCTCTTTCTCTTTCTCTTACTCTTGCTCCAGGGATCCTTCTTCCAAGGCAAGTTCCTTTTCTTTCTTTCTCCCTACCCGGGGATATTTTCCACCTCTTGTGCGGTGATCTCTTCTACTACCCTCTCGACATCTTCCTACAGATTTATGAGATCATCGGTCTAGAAGATGTCATCAAAATTTTTATGGGGAGGGGAAGCCTCTGGCTGATCCTCTACTTCAGGGCTGGAAGGGATAACCTCCATAGGAATGTTTCCCAATTGCTCGGGGCTTACATCTATGGCTGGTGGAGGGTTATCCATCCTTGACTTCTTTCTCCTCATCTATAGTGGGACCCCGAAGTCCATGATAGTTTCACTTTCCTCCTCCATGTTTACCACATGTCTCATTAGTGTTGCAAGTGATGGTGAGCCTGAAGGGAGGACGAATCCCACCGGAGTAACTAGGAGGTCGAGAAAAAGCTTTGTGCTCATTGTTTCTCCTAGCTACCAGGATGACTCAAGCTAGGTGTGGATTTGTTCCATGATAGGGGGTGGAACTGATGGTGGGGTCGGGGCCGGGGTGCTCTCCTTTTCTTTCCCCTTATTTCTGCTATGTTCGGCTACTCAGGAGGTTGAAGTGGACCCCCGTAAAATTGGACCCCAGCGAGTGCTTTTCTTGCACACTTGTGCAAACTATTTGTGGATGTGTTGCACAATGCCTTGGGTGATGTCCTTAATTGTCAGAATCTCCAAGGTGTCCCAATCCACTGGAGGGAGATCCAACTTATCGATCCCCTATAACTTGTATGGCTAGTCCTTAATGGGCCTAGTATCTAAAAAATCCATTGGAAAGGTCCGAAGGTCGAGGCGCTTCATCATCCCTTTGGTCATCCTCTCATATTTTTGACCCTGAACATCAAATTCATCTTGGCAATCTACCCAAAAATCCTCCAAGTGAGGCTCATGGGGTGTGGACGCCCGGGGCAGTGCTGTGTTTATTTTTCTGAGTGGGTCAAAATTGTTCCTTTCTAGGTATAACTCGGCCAACCCAGACTCTTTAGCTCATTATCGGCCTCTTTGGCCGCTGCAAGGCTACAAGAATAATTCCTACAAATCATAAGGAAAGAGATGGAGCTAACTTTCTTCACTCCATAAAGTACATGGAGCTCCAGGATTTTCCTGCAAAACTCCATCAAAATAATCCTATCCCCATAATGCTTGGGTAATAGGTAGGGATTGTCAAAGAATTTGGTCACCTGAATATAATAATGCTAATGAAATTGAATGAAATAATTCATGTATGTACTCACCAAGGCCATAGCCTCCTTTGACAGCTGGTAACCGGCATCCTGAGATGGTATCAAAATGTTATAGTAAATGAAAGTATCGTTTACTCGGCAAAAATTGGGGAAGTTGGCTTCCCATTGAATTTGGGGAAAATGGTCCCACAAGGAACTCTGTCCAGGCCCGGTCCCAAGGATTCCCACTATAACTAAACCCCAAATTTTGGGTCTTTGTTGTGCTAGCACCCATAAAACATATGAATTCATGTAGAACTTTGATGTCTTGCTGACGTTGTTTAGCTGAAAATCTACATGATTGGCAACAATGGTTGCCTAGTCAAAATTCTACCTATTGGTGGAGATGTCGTATAGGGAGTAGTACATCCATGCTGAAAAATCCTAGGCATGCAACTCTTTGAAGACTCGGCATAAGAAGATGATCCCCTCTTGGATGCTTTGTTCGAAATCTATTCGGGGGATCTCCAACTTCATCTTTTTGTAGTCCTTCCTTGGAGTCTTCAGCCATTGTGTATTGAGGTGTTGTAAGGCCGCCTGTTGGACTTTATTGAACTCTTGTAGGGATGTGGCCTAGGAGATGACAATAGAATTAGAGAACTAGGGGATTCCCAGCCCTGAAGTAAATGTAGCAGCATTGAGAGACACTAAGGGTGTTCAGTAGCCTGTTGGAAGGGGAGCAACAAGTATAAAAACCCAGATGGTGGTGTTGTAGTGTTTGGTCAGAGTTAGGATCAACTCCAGAGCCTATACTAAGTAAGGAAAGCAGGCAGATTTGATGATGTCGAAGGCAAAAATGTTCTTCACCATACTATCTCCGGCAGAACGCTGGGTGAACATTATTCTGACTAGGCCCTATAATCTGGCCCATAGTCTGACCTCAATGTTGGTGTTCAGCTACAACTTAGAATCCACCTTGGATCCCTTGAGTTAAGCATCCTTTGGATATTTGGATGTGAGCGGGAACTTTTCCAGTGCCTTCTCGCCTTTGACTTGGTGGCCGCTCTTGTTGAGGTGGTTGGAAGTTTTGGACTTCCTGGAGGAGAAGCTACCTCAAACATATTGATCGATGATTTTTTGATAGCCTGCAAGACTGGACAACTGTTAATACAAGCAATTAAATAAAAGAAGTTCTAGGTTCTAGATATTTCATTTCCATTTTGCACTTGTTCAAAAAGACATTAGCTTGCATCAAATCCCAAAAATGTAATGAACAATAGCTTACTTTGAATTTGATTCAACACCTGGGGGTTCCAGGGGTTCTAGTTCATCCAACAAATGTGATAAAGATTGTGGGATTACATGGAACCCAGAGTCCAGAGAAATTAGCCACTATTGAAGTGATTGGGCAATAAGTCGTACAGGTCTGATGTGGGTTGTCGCATGGTCATCCAATAAATGGAGTAATGGCACTTAATGGTGACAAATGTCTCAACATGGATGGAATGAATGCCACTTGGGATGATTTTAAATGCTCATGCGTGGGTGAATTCAACCCCATCATTAATGTCAAAGTGATGGGGGAGAGAGAAAAGATGCAACACAAACAGGCGAGGTGCCGAGTTTGAGTCCAACAAGAACCATGTGGCCGAGCTCAAATTTGGGTACACGATGCAAAGGGTGTGGTGATCTCACCATAGGACGGGTCAGACATGATGGAATACATAGACCAAAACTCAGAGACACACACTAACTAACCACTATTTACACAGGAAGCCAAAGAACGACAATTTATAGTAGACACGACTAACTATCATACAGACTACTAACAACTTACAAAAATTTACAATTAGCTTACACTATTTATAGAGATTTACAACTTATTTACACCATTTTACAACTACTTACATAGAAGCCTACACTATCTGCAAATGTACATAAAATATGGTGCACGAAAGGTGGACAACCTTCCTGTGAAGCCATCCCACCAACATGAGGCGACGACGAAGATGAACCAAAAGAAGAAAAGCAAACTAAGCAAAAGAAAAACCTAAAATGAAAGAAAACAAATAGAGAAGAAAAAGAGAGAAGGGTAGGATGGGCCTACCGAAAAACTAGAGAATGTGGGAGGAAGGGCACGGGAGGTGCTCTAAAAATGAATAGCTTCAGCATGCCAAACACACGTTGAGTAACTAGAGAATACCTTGAAACACACTTAATCACCTTGAAGCACTGTTAACCCTTGAAGCAAATTGCACTTATCTCTCTATGAAATCGCATAAATCACTCTTAATTCACTGAGGGTAATTTGTTCACAGTAAATGTAAAAATTACAAGTGAAAACCAATTTATACCCTTAGGTAAAAACATGCTACTTCCTTCCACAAGTCCTGAGAAAAAGGAAAACCTCCGGACTCCGAGCCTAGGGAATCCTACGCAACCACACCCTCTAACTAAAGAGGAAGCAATGACACAAGAATATCGGATTCTAGAATCCGGCTGACACAAAGAAACAAACCACTCTGGGACTAGGACCCGGAGCAAGGAAGACCAAAAGGAAACACAACAACGGTCACACGAAGGAAAAGGTTGGAGAAAACAAAAGAAGCCAAAAGAAACAAGAAAGAACCAAAAGAAAAAAAGTGGGACCCAATATTTTGCCAACAAATGTAGGGATGGGTATGCAGGGCATAACAAATGGTGACTCGCTGGGATGAATGCCTTAGTGTATTTAAGAACCATAGAATCTCTGGTTAACAAAACTGGGACTCATCTTTACCTGGATCATTTCACTTGCAGGGCTCGAGGTGTCTAAGAAAATTTGACTCATCATGATTCAATCCTTCAATCTCTTGTCAGTCGTGAAGTGTGTGCTTTGGAAGAAAATCAAGTTGATGAATTTTGGGAGAAGCAGAGAGAGGGCACTATGTGCATCAGGCCAAAATCACTATATCTTGTATGGTCCCCCGGATCCCGAAATTCTCTATTCTCTAGTTTTCTTTCTTTTATTTTGAAGATGGAGAAGGCAGTACTTCTTTCACCGTGAACCTTAAGCTTAGCTAATTTTTATGATGGTACTTCTTTCACCTTGCCATCCATTTTAATTTACTGAGTAGGAGAGATGTTCCAGGCCTGGGATATTCTTTTGATTTTCAGACATGGCCAATAACCAATGCAACTGCTCTGCTCTCAAGGATCATACAATTACTTGCTTCTTAGATTTTTTGTTAACTAATGCCAAGACTTTCGAGGCATGAATCCGATGAAGATTGCCCATAACCTTTTACCATGCATACAAAATAACTCTGAAGCGTGGACAAATTCCACCATGCTAACAATAGATTTTGAACTAACCAAAACGCATAAGGTATCATTCTAGGGACTAGATGTCATGTGAAGCATACCTGTCTACAAGAAGAGGGAAACATGCCAAGAACCCAAAAAATAAGACACACAAAGTAGAAAGAAACCAAATAAAAAAAAATGAAGCAAATAAAATGGCCCCAAAAGGCTGCCAACAACTATTTACAAGGACAAGACACTCCTAAGGAGTGTCGGGGAATATTTATAGGCAAGGAAAATATACATATGATACAACTTTGGGAAAACTTACCTCCTGCCTCTACTCGAAGTAATGTTTGAGAAACTATCCGTTGATGGGATGGAATGGCTTCTCTAGTCATGGTGCTGAGGTGATAGGTGTTGGCCCCATAGATCTTTGAGATTAAGTAAGGTCTGAGCCAGAGCCTTTGGAACTTAGTGTGCTTTCCTTTCTTCTCTCGGGCCTTGTCCCACAAAAGGACTAGATCCGAAACCTGAAAGGCTTTATATTGGGCTCTCCTATCGAACCATCATTTGATGACTGCTTGATGATGTGCAAAATGTTCCAGTGCCACGTCTCTTTGTTCCTCCATTCTCACCAGGTTCAAGAGGTGAACCTCCATAATATTGTCCCGAGCGTTGAATTCATGCATGAATTGTGAAACTGGGATTTTTAAGTTGATTAGGAACACAAGACCCTGGCCATAAACCAAGTGAAATGGGGAAGTCCCCCGGACTGCCTTGATTTTGATATGATCCACCCAAAGGGTGAACCTAAGTTTTTGGTGTCAGTCCCAGGGAATTTGTTCTAGCAAATGTTTGATCACCTCCAGTAGGTTTCTATTGGTAGACTTGGCAACACTGTTACCCTGGGGATAATAGTTGTTTGAGAACTTCAGGGTGATATTCCTCTGATAGGTCCATTCTAATAGCTGCACTAAAGAAAACATCAGACCATTGTCACACATGATAGAAAAAGGCATTACAAATCTTGTGACGATGTTTTCTTCCAAAAACTTGATGACTACATCTGTCGTGTTGCTCTTGCATGGGATTGCCTCGAACCATCGGGTATAGTAATCGGTCGCAGTCAAAATATACTGGTGGTTAGAAGATGATTTGGTGTTTATGTCCCTTATAAAATTGAACTCCCATTGGGCGAAGGGTCATACTTCAAAGATAGGTTGTAAAGGCATTGCCGAGTTGCGCTCATGAGAAGTGGTGGTTTGGAAAGTGTAAAACTTTCTTACGTGAGTGTGAACATCTTTGAAGATGAAGGGCCAATAGTACCTAGCCTAGAGAATCTAATGGGTAGTGGCATCAGCTGAGCCATGCCCAATTCTGAACTACCCATGAAATTATTCTATCATTTTGGCAGCTTGGTCTCTGTCTATGCACCAGAGGTAAATCCCCTCAAAATTCCTGCGAAAAAGCGTTCCATTTTTTTATCATGCAGTGTGCACTTTTCAGTCACAGGGCACGATGTTTGCTAGGGGGAAGCCCCTCTGGGCACTTGTTATTGAGAAATAGGTACACTAGATTGGTATACCATGGATCCTGAGTGATGGACTCCATAGTATATGTTTGGCACTCGATGTTTAGAGTGGCTTCTGCCATCGCTCTACATAGTCCCTGGCCTCGAACTATCTTAATTGGTTGCATCTTGAGATCATATTCTTGGAGGATGGTCATCCAATTCCCCTGGTGTTCGCCTATTTCACTCTGCAGTAGTAAAGAATTGACAGCCTAGTCCAGGATGATAGCATGTACTTTTCTCCAAAGAATGTAGTGCCAGAATTTCTTCACGGTTTAAACTAAAGTAAAGGCCTACTTTTCCAGTGTTGTGTATCAGAATTCAGCATTTTTGAAAGGGGAGCTCATGAAAGCAATAGGTCGTTCTTCCCCTTCAACCTTCTGGGTTAAAACTGCAGCTGCAAAATGCAGTGAAGCGAAGGAGTAGATGTGGAAAGGGAGGGAATAGTATCGACTTGCCAGAGCTGGTGCCTCCACTATTGTCTACTTGATTTGAGAAAATGATCGCTTCGCTTTAGGGCTCCACTCAATCTTGGTATCTTTATTCATCATGTCATTGAGTGGTTTGACAATCTCGGCAAATCCACTAATGAATAGCCAAAAAAAATTATCTTTTCGAAGAAAGATCTCATTTCCTTTTTACTGTCGGGCATTTGCAAATTTAGCAGTGCTTCAACTCTCTCAGGGTCGATGGATATCCCTTTCTCAGAGACTATATGCCCGAGCAATTTCCCTTCAGTGACCCTGAATATGCACTTCTTGGGGTTGAGGGAGATACCATATCGACGACATCTCTCGCAGATCTGAGCGAGGTGGGCAAAATGATCATGCCTGTCCCAGGAAAAGATTGTTAAATCATCCATGTAGATGATTATGCACTTGTTGAACAGGCCTTCAAATGCAATGTCCATATCCTTTTGAAATGTGGCCCCTGAATTAATTAGGCCAAAGGTCATTCTCTGATATGCAAATGTTCCCCACTTGGTGGTGAACGTCATTTTCATCCTATATTTGAAGTTAACCATAACTTGGTTGTATTCGAAGTACCCATCTAGGAAGGACATCATTTGGGAACCATTAACAATTTGTAACACCTCATCCAGCAACAAGAGAGGGTGATTGTCCTTCTTGGAGGCCTTGTTTAAATTGCATAAATCCACACACAGGCGGATCTCACCATTCTTTTTGCGCATAGGGACAAGGTTGGAAACCCATGTAGTATGTCGGATGGGAAAGATGATCTAGGCTAAAAGTAATTTTTGAACCTCCTAATGGATTAGAGGTTCGATCAAAGGGTTTACTAGCCTCTACTTTTGCTGGAAAGGCTTGGCATCTGGTTTCAGGGGGATGGTATGAATCATGATAGAGGTATCATAAGTCTTGAGATCCTCATATCCCCAGGAAATAACGTTAATGTATTCTCAAAGAACCACGAGAATCTTCTCCTTCTCTTTTGGGGAGCAAGAGGTACCAATGTGGACCAATTTTTCTTCATCGACCTTACCGATGTTGACTTTTTTTGTATTTTCTTCCCTCAGAGGAGGATGATATCTTGTCTCGGCCCTGGGGATCTGAGTCAAAGATTCATTCTAGAGCTACCATACCCTTAGGGATGTTGTTGGTGGGTAGATTGATGATCCCATCTTATTCTTTCCCCTACCTGGTACCGTCATGATCAATTTCTTCCACTATCTGATCCTCGAAGACGCCAACATTTTCCATGAAGGCCAAAATATTTTGGTCATCCTTAAAAACTTTAAAGTGGGTGATATTGTCCTGGATGGACGAGGTGGGGACCATTTCAACAAAAAATTCTTGGAGCCAGGAGCCAGCCATCGGCTTGAGGGTGCTGGCAGACACAGCGAGGGCATCTGGAACATAGTTACATTTCTGAGGAATAAGCTTGATGCCAAAAGCATCAAAGTCTTTAATTAGGCTCCATGTCTAGTTGCGGTATGTGGCCAGCCTTTTATCATGATAGGTGTATTGGCTCTAGACCTATTTTACAATTAGCTTTGAATCACGCATTTCCCAGAGGTGGGTGATCCCTTTTCTCAATGCGAACAGGAGTCTGAGGACCAAGGCCTTGTAATCCATAACATTGTTGGTGCAGTTAAACTATAACCCACAAGATGCAAGGAATTATTTCCCTCGTGGATTGATTAGTTCCACTCTGGCCCCGCAGCCTTGTTTGGATCAGGGCCCGTCAAACTTCAGGATCAACAAATCGTTGTTCATTTTTTGGGGCTGGGGAAGCAAAGTGGCATTTGGATTGGTTTCGGGGTTGGGAGGTTTGCGATGTGATTCCTTCAACTCTAATGGTGCATACGTGATACTTTCCTCAAAAGAATCTTCTGGTTCGGGTTCCTGGATGAGCGACACCTTAGGTGTATCGCTGGGTGGATTGCTTGGTCCAGGTAAACTATTTTTTCATTCTTTCTCTTGGAAGTTGGTGATGTGGAGGGTAGCGGTAGTAATTCAAGGATCACACTCCAGTTTAGAATGTTTTTTTATAGTGTACCCAACACCAAGTACCAGATAAGAGGGTGGTCGAAGTTGTGTTGCTACCTTGTGAGTCCACCTCACACTTCAACTTTTTGTCCAGATCTTGAATTCTCTGAGAGATTATGGCATCCTCCCCGGGGATGAAATCAAAGGTTAGGATTTCTCATGTTCAGTATACCCCAAGGGAGGATTCAAATAAAAGGACCTCATTGACCCTCATGGCTTTGGTGAGGGCCTGCTTCATTTGAAGCTCTCTCTCTACCTGTATTTGATTTGATTTCCCCTTCCAGGGGAGCCACAAGTGGGAGAAGTGTGTATAAAAATACCCATTAAGGGCCTTTGACCAATTCTGACTTAGTAACATCCCGTAGGTTTCAGGGATGTCCACCACTTGGATGTCTATGGTGTTTGATATCTAGGGGTCTTGGATGAGCTAAATCTGGACATTTTTCAGCCCACCCACCATTTTCATGAGAATTTTGTCCAATTGGACAATTGTGCCTTTGGACGGTGTGGGAGTGAGTTCGAGATTCTGATAGATAGATAAGGGCATGACATTTCCTGAAGCACCAGAATCTACCAAGCAGTTGTATAGGTTCTTCCCTTGAATGTTCAAGCCTAGTAGGAAGGGAGGATCCTATGTGTTTCCTCAGAAGACTGTCGAGTTGGCATTGTTGAATGTGACAGTCTTTGGTGGGTGACTGACAGCTTTCAGGTTTCCCAAGAGCTAAAGAATGGATTTCTTCTACTCGTGACAATTTAGAAAAACCTATATCAAGTTCATGGAGTTGGTGGTGCTTTCCAATGCCCTGGTAATATCAAACCACCCCCTGGGTAAAGTTGGCTTCCCTTGGCTAGATCCCTGGTGTGGTTAGGGTGAGGTCCTTTCGGTGGGAAGGGACTATCATTTGTGTTGTCCTAGGGGTGGTATTCTTGGGAGGTGTTGACGCATAAGATGGTCTTTTTCCAGCTTGGCTTCGAGTATTGTATGGAGTCAGCGGGCTGGTGAATGTGTTGGCCTCAAAGGCCTAGATGGATTTGTCAAAGAACCACTGCAACTCGGGTTCTTCTTCGTCCTCTTCATCTGTCCTGAAGAAGATGGTCTCACACACAAAGGCAGTGTGAGGGGGTTCTGATGTAGATGATTTCAAGGGAGTAGGGTCAACGGGTTGTTGTCTGTCTGACTGGGAGATCATGATGATCTTCTCCAGTGTGGTACAGTTCACCTCAGAATGCAAGTCATGATCATGCAATCTACACCACATGGTCAGGGGGTGGAATTATGTGAGCTGCATAGAATGACTAGGTCCAGCGCCACCCTGAGTGGTATTTTGATTTGGAGGAGGACCTCCAATATTTGTGTTATTGTTTCATTATTATTGGTTGGTCCAAGGCCCATTGTTGTATTCTCGACCTCCATAATTGGCATTTCGTTGGCCAGAGAAAACATTCCCTCTCTGGGAATTGGAGCTGTGGGGCGTGGAAGGCCCCACCTACAACTGTCCCATGTCTATCATCGGGGAGGACACTAATCACCGTAGGGATTCAACCTCGGCGGACAGCTGGGTAGTTGTGTCACAGGGTGACCAATGTTACGGTGGATTGCCTGGGAAAGTGGCAGCAGCTACCAGAGTTGAGGATGGTAATCCTCTGACTACGGACGACTGGAAGAAAGGTACTCTGGGGTATTTTGTCAAAGTTTGTTGCATTTGTTGCGGCTGGTTCCAAGGAATGTATTCCAGACCCAGAATTGTCTTGGATTGAGATGGGTAAATGTACCGGTCCTATTGTTCTATCGACGGTGGGCCCATGGCTATTGTTGGGGCACCCATTGTAGGATTGGGGTTGTATCCCACAGCGTAAGGAGTTCTGTTAGGCAACATATTGAAGGGTAAGCTTTGTCCAATCACGCCAGGAGCTTTTCTCAAACTGTGAGACAACTCCATGCCTAAGTTATAAACTTTCACCAGAGTATCCCAGTCATTAGCGATGGTAGTTCTCTAGAGGAGAGTAGAAACAATGGGGTCCATGGCGTTCAGGTATGTCTGGATGGTTACATCAGTGGATGGGATGAAAGGGCTCGTGCACCACTTCAAAGCACATTGGAACTGATGGTTGAATGTGGCGGGAGGCTCATTTGGTTCCTTCCTGATGGAGATAAATTGGCTCTGGGACCAAGTTGGGTCTATGTGAACACGAAAGGCCACCAGAAAGGCATCTTCCATATCCTACCAACTATTGATGGATTTGGCGGGCAAGTTTAGGTGCCACTTCAGCTCATTCTGTCCTAAAGATAGAGGAAACATCCAGGTTACAACATCTTGGTGTTGTATCTAGTGTCTATTCATGGCATCTTTATAGGCCTAAAGATTTTCTTCTGCAGTTCAGGGGCTTAGATGCTCATATTTGGGGCAGATCTTCTCCAAATGCAGAGGAAGATCGTTAGTAGCACCGGGGAACTGCCCCATTGGGGACTTGGTATTACCAAAGTAGGTACCCATTGGGACTGTTTGGTTTTGGCTAGGTTGGACATTAGTCCCCGGGATTATCTGAGGGATTTGGTTATTTTGGTGTGTAGCGAATCCCCAGATAAAATTGGTTGGTTGTCTCGTTTATTGGGTCATACTCTTTCAGACGGGAGGTCCAAGTTCTATAAACTCTTCAGGATTCAGGGTTGATTGAAAGATTCTTTCAAAATGTAAGGGTGAAAATGACCCTACACCATGGAAAGTCTGGTTCCTAAAACTACTACTCAGGGAGCCCTCACACAGTGTAAAGTTGAAATCTTCCAAGGGAGATGAGCTCATTCCCTCCTAGCTCCAGTTGGCGATGTAAAATCAAAATCTTTCAAGGGAGATGAGCTCATGCTCTGCTTCTAGCACCAGTTTTTGTTGACGGGACTTTGTGACCGGCTTCACCGACAGAGGTAAGTTGTCACTGGGTACCGGGATACCAGCCAACTCCGCCCAAAGAGGTTTACTAGAGAACAAATTCTCCTAGCCTCGAAGCACCTGGTAGTCAGGTCTCGACGGTGCAGGGGAGCTAAGTTGGGCAGGTGGTTGTTATTTGAGGGGATAGCTAGTTTTTACTCATCTTCTTAGGGATTTCAAAAGGGATGGGGTTTCCTATCAGCATTTGGATTATCAAATAAAACTCAAAATATCGATCAAAGTTAGATGTATATCTCTACCTATAGTTATGCAATATATATTCAAACATCAAACAATTCTCCAATGCAAGAAACTATACTTGTATCATCTTAAAATGGAAGCACTTCCATGTTAAGAGTGTTTAGCCCTCCTTAGGGGATGTATTTGACCTCCATTACATCATCCCCCCATTTCTGCATCATCCCCCCTAGTTTGCTCCTCCTTATACCACTTTCAGGACTGATTTCTACATTCTGGGTTGCAGGACTCTGTTTCTGGGATACAGGAACAGGGTCGACCTCCTAGGATAGGGTTGACCTTGGCCCTACCCTAGGACAGGGTCAACCTCGGCCCTATCCTAGGATAGGGCTGACCTCGACCCTATCCTAGGACAGGGCCGACCTCGACCCTGTCCCAGGGTCCAAAACCCAGAACCCTGCAGTTCTCGGGTTGTCGGTCTTTGCAAAAAGTTTCTTCTCGCTTTCGGGTCAGCTGTTTCGGGCTCCAAAGCGTGGATTCCTAAATTATATTTAATATAGGTCCTCTACTAGGGGTAAAGGATTAAATGATGATTTAATTATCCTATGTATGCCTCCTTAGAAGATTGTGCCCTAATTTCATATAAAAAGGGAGCCTTCTCCTCTCATTTTCTCTAACCATCATCAAGCGAACTAAGTCTTCCAAGTGCAAAAGGCTCTAATCAAGATTTTTCTCAAGAATCCATTTTTCTCAAGCTCTTAAGGTGTTCAAGTCTTCTTCTTAAGCATTCAAGTTCTCCATTGAAGATCAAGGATTCAAGCTTTCAAGCCTTTGAAGGGATTAGGTGCAAACATTCAAGATTCATCATTCAAATCCTAGATCTAGCCATCATGGTGGTGTGATCTTCCTTCAAGATCCTTGGTGCCTCTTCAAGACTCTTTCATCATCCTTCCAAGGTGGATTCCAAGCATACAAAAATGAAGGTTTATGGTCTTTAAAGCTCCATGCTTTCATACTTACATATTGGCATACATTTGAATTACATTAGCATACGTATTGAATATCATAGCTTCACTATTAGATTCAATTCTACTACTTGTTAGCTTTCCATACTTTATTGATTTTAAAGGTTAATTCCAAAACTGGGGTTTAACCAAGGCAAACCCCTCCCCAACAACAAACAAACAATTTTCTTGCAGGAACAAGTTCGGGACTGTAGATCTGAGGCCAGATCTGGATACCCTTTTCAGATTTCTTTCAGACTGTGTGAACAGGGACACTTTTGAAGCTAAGTAGATTGAGTTGGCAAAAGTGGTACAGGTTCGACCTTTTTCATAAGATGACATTGGAATGGAAAAAGATTTCTGGGTTTTTTCTGTGTCTGTGTTCCAGTTCGATATCAACTATCAGCATCTCCAGAAACAACCTACAGAACTCAGAAAATGAGTTTTTCTAGATTTGCTATGTCATGAGGTAGGCATCTTAACACATCATTCTTTACATGCTCTTTTCCATCCTTTTGATCAATATAATTAAACGTAATATCCTAAATTTGGACATAGGATTATCCTTCATTATACAAATCTTATTCAGGAGATCTAGGGCATCAAACCCTTCCAAATTTAGATCTTACATTTTGGTGAACCCGCAATAGACAACTCCTTCTATTTGGTGTTAGAGTTACATCTTACATCACAAATTTGCATTTCTAAATACAAAAAATCTTCTTGCATTTCATTCATTATGAAGTTCTTTTGGTGTATGGCTATTTTTCTCATTATGCTTCTTTTAGCATCTCTTTATAGCACCTATGATGTCTATGAGAGTGTCATTCACTTTCTCATGTTTGTTAATCTTCATATTTCACTTGCTTATGCTATTATAAGATTGACAAACACTAATCTCCCTACTTTCAAAACTTTAATTAAGGATTTGTGTAATGGACTTATTACTCTTTTGGATTATGTGAAGAATTTGATGGATGATACCCCATTACCTAATCTTCCTAATCCTAACATTCCTAATCCAATCATTCTTAATAATCCTACTACTATTCTTCCATCTTCCATCCCTAGTTCTTCTTCTCATACTTTTGTTAAGGCTCA
>MU224573.1:268397-282883 GCA_018584345.1 Thuja plicata | reverse complement strand
CATACATTTGAATTACATTAGCATACCTATTGAATATCATAGCTTCACTATTAGATTCAATTCTACTACTTGTTAGCTTTCCATACTTTATTGATTTCAAAGGTTAATTCCAAAACCAGGGTTTGACAAAGGCAAACCCCTCCCCAACAAAAAACAAACATTTTTCTTGCAGGAACAGGTTTGGGACTGTAGATCCGAGGCCAGATCTGGATACCCTTTTTGGATTTGTTTCGGACTGTGTGAACAGGGACACTTTTGAAGCTAAGCAGATCGAGTTGGAAAAAGTGGTACAGGGTCGACCTTTTTCATAAGACGACATCAAAATAGAAAAATATTTATGGGTTTTGTCTGTCTCTGTGTTCCAGTTCAGTATCAACTGTCAGCATCTCCATAAATAGTCTACAAAACTCAGAAAATGAGTTTTTCCAGATCTGCTATGTCATGAGGTACGCATCTTATCACATCATTCTTTATATGCTCTTTTCCATCCTTTTGATCAATATAATTAAACGTAATATCCTAAATCTGGACATAGGATTTCCCTTCATTATACAAATCTTATTCAAGAGATCTAGGGCATCAAACCCTTCCAAATTTAGATCTTACAATACTAAATACCAAATACACAATGAACCAGTGATTCACATGCATTCAGTAGCAAGGGGAGATAAGATAATTAATCTAAGCTAAAACATAGGAGCAAAGGACATAAGAAAACATACTGCACAAAAGATTTTTTCCAACTTTAGAAATTAGAACAACATGACACATGGCCATAAGATGTTCCTCCTTCTTTCATTAACTTGAAAAAATGTTCCAGCATCACTAGCGAATACATTCGTGGCTCCAAGGGAGAATTCTAAGCTATTGAGAACAACTAAGATTGAAAATGCTAACTGCAAAGAACTCAAAAATGGCATGCTTCTAGTACTTGCTGGACTGCAAAATCATCAATTTTGTCGACCCTTGTTATGGCGTCAGACTTCTTATTTATACACAAATTTGACCTAAAATTTAACCTAATCTAACTATTCATTTTCCAAATATAATACATTGTTAATGGTCGGTACTACCTACACCACTTAAAATCACCTCGAGATGTGCAGAGGTCTGACAAGATAGAAGAAGAAGATAGAGGAGAAATCTAGAAGAATCAGCCTAGAGAAGAGAGCGGATGTACTTATGGAAGAAATCTAATTGTCCTGGTATCCTAGGCTACATGCCTCATAAATTAAAATTGCGGCTCCCTACCTTTGTTGTGCACCAGGTAATTAATGTGGGAGTGGCACCTTGGGAGAATCACCTATCAGAACCATCTCTTCCACCTAACCTATCTTTATCTGGATCACCTACATTTTTACCCTTATTAACTACTTGACAGTGATCGGTTGGCTCTAGGGAACCAAGATGTAGATTGATATGAATGAAAACAAAAGTTTGACCCGAAATTCTAGAGTCTGGGAGCTTATGCTCAACGAATAAAAAATTTGCAAAACTTCACCCTGCTGGCGAAAATCTCCACAAACCGGAGGACTTTATTACCTTATACTCTTTTGAATGCCTCCAAGATCTTGAGGATTCCATCTTCATCTATCTCCTTTATACAAATTTGGCATTCTTTTTCCACCTCCAACTGTTCGCCCACATCTTGGGCACCTTCTTTAAACTCTACCCCCACCTTTGCTACGTCGTGGGCCTGAAGCATCATGCGGGAGAGACGTGACATCTTCACTGCATCAAAATCTTTGGGAGTCCAAAATTGTGACTCCATTATTTCATCAAATTTTCTCACCACAAAATCCACCAGAACACATGTCACGGTGTTGAAGGGATCGACTACCGAAACCCTTGTAACAAATGCCGCATATAAATTTAAAGAATTTTCAAATGCTGAGACTTTACCCTTTAAGGCCGCTACCAGTTGCTTTCTTGTCTTGATATTGAGACCAAGTTTGAAGTGTTGGACCCAGAAGAACCCAAAATGTTCTTCTCCCAAACTTTTGGTATCGGTGATGATATCTTCTCTGATGTTCATTATTTCTTTGAGCTCACCACTCCATTCTTCATATTTTTCAATTTATCCCTCACACTGGGAAATGGCATCATTCACCAAGCCTAAGAATTTAGTGGCCTGGTGGAGGTCTAGGAGTGTGGATGTCAGGAAGTGCCTTACAGATCCCACCTGCTCAGCCACCCATTCATCTACTGCTTGAGCTTTCTTTTTCATCATCCTCAGCACGTCTATATCACCCCGTGGAAGCGGTGTTCCGGATGTAGAAGCCTCTGGAGGAATTGTAGCCAATGGCTACATCAACTTTGTAAGAAGCCTGAGGAGGTTGGTGTTTTCTTCTTTTGCCTCCTTCAATTTTTGGGCTTGTTTGTTGTATCGGGCCTTAATCGCCCATGTAGCCTCTTTTAACAGGTTCAATTCCCCCTCTTTGTCTCTCCTCCCTAGAGGAACTTATGTGATTGTATATTCTGCAGCCCATACGACTTCCTCTTCTGCATCTGGGGGAGGCATTGCTACTACTACGATGGTACTTCCTCCTGGACCAGTCCAAAAGGTATGTTGGGTCTGGGCCTTTTTAGGATTCTGAGCCTCCTGGTTATGGGCCATCATTTTGGCTAGAGAGAGGGGAGCTCTCGCTACTACCGGGGCCTTCCTTTTTCTTGACTCTACTAGCCACTGTGGTGGTGGGGGCAGTCTTATGGTTAGGTCCTAGACATTGGGGTTTCCCTCAAGAGTTGGCCACACTTCTTCAACATTTATGGTCTCTATGGACTCCTTTTCTCCACTCCCAGGATTCCCTATTTCTCACACCTTGGTGTCATTTTCATCTATCGTGTCGGGGACCCTACCTTCCCCGGCACCAATAGCATCTGCATCCATGTCTCCAGGGTTCTCCCCATGTCTTGTTGCTGGTGAATTTCTTCAACATCGTCTATCGGGACATTCTCCTTCGATGGCACATCTTTTGGAGGGGGAAAAGGTGTCTAGCCTAGATCTGACTGTTGCGCCATAAAGACCACCTGGTCAAATGTCATATTTTGGGGTAACTGATCACCCAGAGTAACTAAATGCATTTGGAGCATGATGACTAGGGGTATGGTTTCTCTTGACGGTCTGGTTTCCCTAACCATTGTCGGCTGCTCATCTTGCACTTGCCTTCCTTCAATCTCGGTCCCCGGGACCGTGTTTCTTCCACAGTTAGTATATCTTCTAATTCCTACTCTTTCTCTTTCTCTTGTTCTTTCTCTCAAGCTCCATCTTCTGGGGCAAGTTCCTTTTCTTGTCTTTCTCCCTCCCTAGGGATATTTTCTACCTCTTGTGAGGCGATCTCTTCTACTGCCTTCTCGACATCTTCCTGCAGATTTACGAGATCATCGGTCTGGAAGATGTCATCAAAATTTTCATGGGGAGGGGAAGCCTTTGGTTGATCCTCTGCTTCAGGGATGGAAGGGATAACCTCCATAGGAATTTTGCCTAATTTCTCAGGGCTTACATCTACGCTTAGTTCAGGGTTATCCGTCCTTGGCTTCTTTCTCCTCATCTGCAGCGGGACCCCGACGTCCATGATAGATGCACTTCCCCCTCCATGTTTACCACCTAGATCATTATTGTTGCAAGTGATGGCGAGCCTAAAGGGAGGGTGGATCCCACCAGAGTAACTAGGAGACCACGAGAAAGCCTTATGTTCATTGTTTCTCCTAGCTTTCAGGATGAATCAAGTTGGGTGTGGAGTTGTTCCATGATAGGGGGTGGAACTGATGGTGGGGATGGTGTCATGGTCCTCTCCTTTGCTTTCCCCTTATCTCTTCTATATCTGGTCACTTTGGAGGTTCAAGTGGACCCCCGCAAAATTGGACCCCAACAGGTGCTTTTCTTGCACACTTGTGAAAAATATTTGTGGTTGCGTTGCACAACGCCCTAGGTGACATCCTCAATTGTCAGAATACCTAGGGTGTCCCAATCCATCGGAGGGGGATCCAACTTATCGATCCCTTGTAACTTGTATGACGGGTCCTCAATAGGCCCGGTATCCAAAAAATCCTTTGGAAAGGCCTGAAGGTCGAGGCGCTTCATCATCCCTTTGGTCATCCTCTCATATTTTTGACCCCAGACATCGAAGTCATCTCAAAAATCTACCCAAAAATCCTCCAAGTGAGGCTCGTGGGGTGTGGACACCTGGGGCAGTGCTGTGTTTATTTTTTTGAGTGGGTCAAAATTGTTCCTTGCTAGGTAGAACTCGGCCAACCCCAAACTCTTTAGCTCATTATCAGCCTCTTTGGCCGATGCAAGGTTGCAAGAATAATTCCTGCAAATGATTGAGAAAGGGATGGAGGTAACTTTATTCGCTCCATAAAGTGCATGGAGCTCCAGAATTTGCCTGCAAAACTCCATCAAAATAATCGTATCCCCACAATGCTTGGGTAATAGGTAGGGCTTGTTGGAGAATTCGGTCACCCAAATATAAGAATGTTGATGAAATTGAATGAAATAATCCTCGTATGTACTCACCAAGGCCATAGCCTCCCTTGACAGCCAGTAACCGACATCCCGAGATGGTATCAAAATGTTAAAGTAAATGAAACTATCGTTTACTCAGAAAAAATTGGGGAAACTGGCTTCCCATTGAATTTGGGGAAAATGGTCCCACAGAGCACTCTGCTCGGGCCTAGTCCCAAGGATGCCCACTATAACTAAACCCTAAATTTTGGGTCTTTGTTATGCCAATGCCCATAAGACATATGAAGTCATGTAGAACTTTGAAGTCTTGCTGACGTTATTTAGCTAAAAATCTACATGATTGGCACCAATGGTTGCCTAGTCAAAATCTTGCATGTTGGTGGAGATGTCATAGAGGAAGTAGTACATCCACGCAGAAAAATCCAGGCATGCGACTCTCCAAAGACCTGGCATATGAAGATGATCCCCACTTGGATGCTTTCTTTGAAATTTGTTTGGGGGATCTCCAACTTCATTTTTTTGTAGTCCTTCCTTAGAGTCTTTAGCCATTGTGTATTGAGGTGCTGCCAGGCTGCCTGTTGGACTTTATTAAACTCTTGCAGGGACGTGGCCCGGGAGATGACAATAGAATTAGAGAACTAGGGGATTTCGAGCCCGTAGAAAATGTAGCAGCATTGAGAGACACTAAGGGCATTGGGTAGCCAGTTGGAAGGGGAGAAACAAGTATAACGGCCTGGATGGTGGTGTTGCAGTGTTTGGCCAGAGTTAGGATCAACTCCAGAGCCTACACTAAGTAAGGAAAGCAGGCAGCTTTGATGATGCTGGAGGCGGCAATGTTCTTCACCAACTATCTCTGGCAGAACACTAGGTGAACATTGTTCTGACTAGGCCCTATCATTCATCCCATGGTCTGACCTTAGTGTCAGTGATCAACTGCAACTTAGAATCCACCTTGGATCCCATGAGGGCACCATCCTTTGGATATTTGGATGTGAGCGGGAACTTTTCCAGTGCCTTCTTGGCCTTTGACTTGGTGGCTGCTCTTGTTGAGGTGGTTGGAAGTTCCAGACTTCTTGGGGGAGAAGCTACCTGAGACATATTGATCGATGATTTGTGGATAGCCTGCAAGACCAGACAACTGTTAATACAAGCAATACAATAAAATAAGTTCTGGGTTTCATATATTTCATCGCTATTTCGTACCTGTTCAAAAAGATGTTAGATTGCATCAAATCCTGGAAATGTAATGAACAATAGCTTACTTTGAATTTGATTCAACACACGGGGGTTCCAGGTGTTCTAGTTCATGCGAAAAATGTGATGAAGGTCGTGGGATTATGTGGAACCCGGAGTCCAGAGAAATTAGCCATTATTGAAGTGATCAGGTAATAAGTCATACTGGGCTGACATGGGTTGTCACATGGTCATGAAATAAACAGAGTAATGGCACGTAATGGTGACATATGTATCGACACAGATGGAATGAATGCCACTTGAGATGATTTTAAATGCTCACACATGGCGGAATTCAATCCCGCTATTAATGCCAAAGTGACAGAAGGAGAGATAAAAGTTGCAACTGAAATATGCGAGGTGTCGAGTTTGAGTCCAGCAAGAACCAAGTGAGCGAGCTTGAATTTGGGTACATGATGCAAAGGATGCGGTGAGATCGCCACAAGACAAGTCAGACATGACAGAATACATAGACCAAAACTCAGAGACACACACTAACTAACCATTATTTACACGGGAAGCCAAATAATGACAATTTAAAGTAGACATGACTAACTATCATATAGACTACTAACAACTTACATAAATTTATAATTAGCTTACACTATTTACAGATATTTACAACTAATTTACACCATTTTACAAATACTTACACAGAAGCCTACACTATCTACAAATGTACATAAAATACAGTGCACGAAAGGCGGACAACCTTCCTACAAAGTCATCCCACCAACAGGAGGTGAGGACGAAGACGAACCAAAAGAAGCAAAGAAAATGAAGCAAAAGAAAAACCAGAAATGAAAGAACAAACAAACAAAGAAGAAAAGAGAGAAGGGAAGGATAGACCTACCAAAAAACTAGAGAATGCGGGAGGAGGGGCATGGGAGGTGCTCTGCAAATGAATAGCTTCAACATGTCGAACACACGCTGAGGACCCAGAGAAGACCTTGAAACACACTTAATCACCTTGAAGCACTGTTACCCCTTGAAGAAAATTGCACTTAGCTCTCTGTGAAATCGCTCTTAATTCAATGAGGGTAATTTATTCACGATAAATGTAAAAATGATAAGTGAAACCCAATTTATACCCTTAGGTGAAACATGCTACTTCCTTTTGCAAGTCCTGAGAAAAAGGCAAACCTCTGGACTCCAGGCCCAGGGAATCCTGTGCAACCACACCCTCTAACCAAAGAGGAAGCAATGGCACAAGAATCCCAGACTCCAAAATCTGGTCGGCACAAAGAAACAAAACACTCAGGGACCGAGCCCCAGAGCAAGGAAGACCAAAAGGAAACACAACAATGGTCGCGCAGAGGCAAAGGCCGGAGAAAACAAAAGAAGCCAAAAGAAACAAGGAAGAACCAAAAGCACAAAAAGGGGGACCCAACATTTTGCCAACAAAATGTAGGGACGGGTATGCAGGGCATAACAACATCTCGTTGTAATGAAACAGACTATCGTGAAGAAGAGATACCTGATTTGTTTGAGTCATCAAGATCTACATCTAGCAATACATCAGACACATTTGAAGGAAGCATTACAAGTGTAAATGAAATCAATCAAAATCTAACAGAATGAGTAAAGGTACTACAAATCGGTCAAGAGACACAAATGGTAAGAATAATTGATGTTATGAATAATGCTAGGCAAGTTGAACAAGAAAGAACATTAGCTATTAATGATAGGAGGAAGATCACTGAGAAGCTACAAGAGAGACAAACTGAGATACAGAGACTTACTAAACATCATCATGAGATCGCCAATCAAATACTTCTTATGAGTTATGAGGCCAACTGAGTAAACATAGAACTCAATGGGAAATTGGAAGCTATTGGTGAGCTAAGAGAAGAAAATGAGAAACTAAAGCATGAAGTAAGGATTCAACAACAACATAATGATATGATCAAGAAAGCTTAAGAGAGTACAAAAAGGATGGATGATTTTCTTAATGGACAAAGAAGACTCGACAACAATATCAATTTAGGGTATACCAAGCATGGAGAATAATCAAACCGAGCTAATTAGAAAGATGTCTACATAAATCCAAGAACAAAGAAGCAGTCATGCAATCACTGTGGAAAACTATGCCACATTTCAAATGTTTGCAGGAGCAAAGCTAAAGGTATTCCCAAATCCACATCTACATTCATAGGTAATTGTTAAACTGTAACAAGCATGGACACAAAGAACATGAATGTGGATCTAAGGTGAAACAACCAAAGAAGGAATCCTGCATGGAAAAATATTGTTCCACTTGCAAAATGAATGGCCACACATCTCACGAATGCAGGAAAAGGAAAAAGAAAGCATGGAAACCAAAAGAATAGAAAATGCTTATCAACTGAGAAGAGTCGATAACTCATATGTTTGGGATTATAACACATGGGCAAATTGCACAGAATGTGGTAGATATGGACACATAGCTACAAACTTCATGAGGAAATGGATAAGAAGGTTTAGGAATTGGACTAACTTTGGAATGGCATGCTTACATTGTCATAAGGTCGGTCATCTAAGCAATGAATGCAGAGACCGAGTGATAGAGTCAAGCACTTTTGCTAATAGGAACACTATTGAAGATATCAGTGATAAATCAAACGTGGAGGAAAGCTACAATCAAAGATGATGTTGGACCAAGAAATACAATTGGTGACACCTCATCTAATGGATTAGGTGATATCACCACCCCCACCTAAGCAAAACAAGTAAGTACAGAACTGCACTCTACAAAGCTATATTTTACATCAGTTCCAATATTCATAGATAATATGCCAAAATAGCATGAATGGAGATGTACTATGGTATTAATTGTTGTGATTTTTTGAATCCAACATTGTTGGTCAATACACACCGAGCATCATCGGTGTACATTTAAAATCCAAGTTGTTAATGTAAACCAAGCATCATCAGTGAACATGTAAAAAGTGCAATGAAGTTGACACTTATCCCAAGCGTGTACACTCACCGAGGATGGAGTTCGTATAATGCCCAAGTGTCATTATTACTAAGTGGTAGATAAAGCATTTAATGAGCCACTTAGGTCATTTTATATAAATAGAGCATCGAAGAGATCATTCATTCACCATGCAAAAATGAGAAAACAACAGAGTGAGGGAGAGCGACCAAAAGCGACAAGTTAGTAGATTGATTCAGAGTAGATTCAAAGGTGACTCCAACATATTCCTAGCATCTACAAAAAAATACGTAAGTACCAAGACTTACCAAGCTCATAGTTCATTTATGGAGAAAGCCCTAATTTCATAAAATATGGAAACCACATCGCGAGTCTCCAAGATCAAGAATGTGAAGGACAAGAAGGTCAACCTAATCAAGAACTCTACCTGTGAAGATCCCAAGTATCAATTTTTCCCAGAGATTGCTTCACAACCCGATGACCAAGGAGTGTTCTCAAGCATACCTCCTAGGGTTTTTCTAGTTGAAGACGTCCGAGCATATATCCACTGCAAGGTTGCATAGATCTTGGATCTTGAGGTTGAAGAGGCTTACAAGAATCTTTACACAGATGGAAACCTAAAGGATGAACATAAACACATCGAGGTGAAAGGGTTAACAAATGCCCTAATGTTCCTGAAAGAGTTCAAGATTGAGTGGATTCGGATACTACTCAACTGAGTACATGATAGAAAAATGTGGTTGGACGAACCAAATCCAATTACTAAGGATGTGATTCACGCATTAACCAGTTATCCAGTAACCGACAAGGCGAAAGCCCTAAAACATCCTTCTCGCCCTGAGATTGAAAAGATGACAGGTGCAGTATGGGACGGGAGAGGCTTAAAGGTTAATTCAATCACCAACCCAAAGATGAATTTTGGTGCATGTGTACTTGGACACAAGGTATTCCAAGCCAGCCGATTGAACAACATAGCATGCAAAGCAGTTGACACTGCCTATAAGATTGTGAAGAAAGGATTACAACTGGACTTATCTGAGCTTCTACTGAAGCAAATAGAGGAGAACACGAGGAAAATTAGGTCATCCAGATCTAATTCATGTAAGTTTGGTTCACTCCTCATGTGCACATTTTTCTACTTTCATAATTTCTTCCCATCTATCGGTAATGTCAATTGGGACACAACCCGACCGATAACTGCACAAATTGGTGAATTTATTAAGTCACTAGGAGAAAACTTTACATCGTTAATGGATGCATACTTCACTACCTTCAAGGATAGAATGCGAAAAAGAATGAGAAAACATGCACAACTGGTGGACCTGTATAAGGATGACATATGTTTCATAGTGGATACCGACACCACTTTAATAAAACTAGTTGTATCGAGAACAACATGGTTACCACAACTTGATTATGAGATCAACATTGATCAAGCCAAAAATGCTATTGAAGAATTATTGAATGAAGCAGTGGAAAAATCATTGCCAAGATTTGGCACATATGAGGAAGCTAAGGCTAGAATCAAAACTGACCTAATAGTGAAGAAGATAGACCGAAAGAAGAATAAAATCATAAAAACACTTGAGAAGAAAATTTTGGTAGATGATAAAGATTCGAAACAAGATGTCATCGAGGGACAGTCATCCATCGATGAAGATGAAAAATTGAGTGATACTGAATCTACTGAGTCAGATGCACCACCATCCAAGAAGGAAAAGGTTGCAAATGTGACAGTTGCATCAAGAACCAGAAGTAAAACTACAAAAGATGCAGATTCACCACCGGTTAAGAAAGGAACAGTGAGGACTTATAAGAGAAAACCTCAAACTGGGAAATAGACACTGAGGCAAAGAAGAAAATACATTAGAGGAAAAGAGGACAAGGATGACACTGAACAAGATGAGAGTGAACAAGCACTCCAACCTGAAAAGAACAAAATACCTAAAACAATTGATGAAGTTCCAGCATCAATCATCAAGACAAGAAGCATATCACACCGAAAGATAAGACAATGGCTAACCTTATCCCTCAGAGATCAAACCAATATTGAAGAAGCCATAGTAAAGGCAATGATTGCATACAAGTATGTACCAGTATAATTCAATAAGCAAATCCCACAAGAGCTTAGTGATAGAATATCAACAAGGTGGAATTATGCACTGCATACAGAGAAACAGATAAGGGAAAGATCTCTAGTTACAATCATGTCACCTGAGTCAAAAGTTGAAGAAATTGATGAAATGATGAAGAAGCATGCAAAGAAATTTCCTGCAAAGATCAGATCTTACAAAGTACTAGAGGGCATATTAGTAGAGCTTGATACATAAAGCAATGAGACTTGGAATGAAATATTCAATGCCCCCAAGCAGGTACTGGCTCTTATTGAGACACCTCACTATGAAGAGAAAGAGGCAACACCGAGTACACAACACATCTTTATTAATGACACCAAGGATGTCAATCCAGTAGAGTTTAAAACACAAGAAAGTAAGGCTATGGATGACATACATCATATTTTACAATCATTAGGGGATACAATAGAGATCACAATCAAGGATATATAACACTTATTGATTCTGATGATGAGCCCAAAAAGGATGAAGATGTAACTGATGCCACCGAAAAAGCAAAGGAAATGGATGTGTGCTATAATTGTGTCACACTTCTATGAATCCTTACATTCAAGAACACTCAAGAATGAGGTCTCAAAAATTGATCCATAGCTCCCTAGGCATAGAGTGCAAGGGTTTTTAGAATGCTCTCAGTTAGAGTTATTAAGCTTATAACCTTGCTAGTAAACCATGCAATGG
Organism: Thuja plicata; assembly: GCA_018584345.1. Classification (NCBI taxonomy): domain Eukaryota; kingdom Viridiplantae; phylum Streptophyta; class Pinopsida; order Cupressales; family Cupressaceae; genus Thuja; species Thuja plicata. The sequence continues at coordinate 271,452 of MU224573.1, read as the reverse complement.
GAGATTCAATGAAGACAAGGGCAAGAATGCCAATATCCTCAAGAATCAAGAATGAAATGCAATGCAAGCTAGATTAAGATGAATATGCAAGCTAAGCTATGAAAATGAAATAACAAGTATTACAAAGCCTCTAGTTAAGCTAGATGAATTAATCTAAAACATAAAGGAAATCTAAGCTAAGAATGTCATGATAATGCAAGAAATGAAACTATGATAACATGTAGATGCAAAAGCCAAGAATGCTCCAAATCTTCAAAAAGCTCCAAAGTGACCTAGAAAACTTGTAGCATAACATTAGCATCAAAAACCTAAGATATAAAAATAAAGGAGAGAGCTCTCCTTTTATAAGAAGTGAGATGAAATGGACCATTGAGATTAAGAGGCAAAAGTCTTAATCAAGGGTGGAGAAAGATAGAAGCTTGATCCTTGTTCACAAATATCCTCCAATAGAAAAATAGGAGTTGACTTTTGTGTCCCACATAAGACAAAAAGTGTTTTTTCCCTTTTTATAAAATAAGAATAATGCTTTATTTGTGCAATATAGGATAAGAAGAAAAGTGGAGATTTTTTATTTAAATAAAAGAGGAGGAAATTCCTTTTAATTAAATAAATGCTTAGGATAAAGTGATTTTATTATTTAATTAAAAGAGATTTTTAATTAATTAAAAGAGAGCATGTTCTCTTAATTAAATAATATTTTTATTTTTATTTTTTCCCTTTTAAATTAAATAAGGCTCAAACCTTAAGAAATATTGAATTGATTATGATTTGATCAAGGAAATTGATATAATTGATATTGTTGATATTTAAAAATATTGATTCAGGGATTTGATAAATTGAGAAATGGGGCCCAAATTCTAGGCGACCATTTTAGGGTGCATACATTTGCCCCTCTTTGACAAATGTGTGGTCGACACAGGAACACGTGTAGTCAAAGAATGCAGTTGAAGTGTGAGGTCAAAATGGGATCACAAAACAACCCAGACGTGTGGTCGAAACGGGAACACATCAGGACAAAAATAAATAAAGGATTCTAGATATGAGGTCGATTCGCGATCATATCCAAAATAAGAGATAAGAATATCAAGCTTGAGAAAAAGCTCACAGAAAAATAGTTGAATCAAGAAAATCAAGGAATCAAGGATTAAAATCCAATAGGTACTGCCCCCTCAGAATCGAAAGCGAAATCAGATAGAGAGGAATAGAAAACTGATAAAGATTTGATCAAATCATAATGAATCACAATCGAGAATAAAGGTCAATAGATCAACCATTAGGCAGTGAAAACATGCCCCAGTGATGAATTAGAAGAAAAGAAGTGGGGTGAATGAAAGACTAGAAGTTTGAAAGACATGAAAAAGGAATAAATTCCATCAAAGATAAAAAAAAATTATGCCTTAAAAGGTCAGTCAACTGTACATAAGAGAATGAAATGTGATTTTGATGATTAAGGTAAATGCAGATTTCAGTTTCGATCCTGAAATGAATAGAAAATGACGTGATATGACAGACCAGAAATGAAAGATATGATCAAGAAGAATTAGAAAATGAGCACAGTTGACCAACTAGTCTGTAGATGATAAAAAGAAGAGCTCTCTCCATATGCAAGATGCAAAAACTAAACTAACATGAACCTAAGAATGCAAGCTACTATGAAAAGTGGTTTACTTGCAAGGTTACAATGCTTATAGACTTCTAATTATCATCATCGAGCGTTATTGGTAGCATCGTAAGATCATACAATACACACTAGCATAACTATGTGAATCTAAATATGATCTATATCAGATAAAAATATGGAAATCTCACCCAAGCATCAGAGACATGTAGGTCAAGATGACTAGTGCAGTGAGGTTCCCTAAGTTTGATATAGCAAGATTATGCTCGCATCAAGACACAAGAAAGTCAGGATGGTTATAAGCACGCACTTGCATAAAACAGTCAAGGATAATACCTTGTAGATCCAATGTTAAGTGGAACAAGCATAAATGCTAATGACAGTGAGGACTAACAAAATATACCCACAAGCAGAAAAAGCAATAAAACATATTCTCATTCCCTCAGTCTTCTAGCTATGCATCATCGAAAATGATCATAGGGGGAGAACACTCAGCAAAGAAATTGTCACAGATAGCACACAAAGAAATAAAGTCAAACAAGTCTCAGTGAGTCAAATATTTAAGTGCGTGTGTGTAAGTCAGAGAGTCAAGCTGTGAGCATCGCATCTGTCAGTGAGGAATATCGCATCATCTAGACTGTGGGTAGGATATCTGATAAGTGTTGAGAAACACTTGATGCTAGGGAAGTGTTGAAAAATATAGGTGGGGTGGTGTTGAAAATCACCATTTGTGAGGTGTCCGAAAGACAAACACATCCAAGAGACCGAAGCTAATACATGTATGCCCCCTAGACAAAGTAAAAGACCAATTCCAGAACCAAGGAAACAAGGACAAGGTATGATGGAGAAAGGCTAAGTGTCGAGGACACACGCTAAGAAAATAGGGGTGCAAAGGCCTCAAGTAGTGCCCGTTTCCAGGTTTTCACCACTTGGATTTTATTACAACTTTTTTCATTTTCATTTTTTTTTCATTTTTTCAGGACTTTTTTATTTATTTTTTTGAATTTTTGCTACCAAGGCGCCTATTTCCAGGTTTTCACCAAGGCACTTTTTCTATTTTTTTGAATTTTTTGATTTTTTTTTTGTATTTTTGAAATATATACTTTTTTTGAAGATACATCAAAGCGCCTATTGCTAGGTTTTCACTTAAGATGATCATTTTTTCAGGACATTTTCTGATTTTTAGAATTTTTGACAATATATCATTTTTTGGATTTTTTCAGTATCAATAAATATGTACAAAAGGATGCCCCCAGACAGAACGAGCATTATGGATAGAACTTCTTCAGGTGCAAAACATTGATGGGAACAGGGAGTTGTTCTCCCTCCTCTGTAGATAGTAAATAAGCACCTGTCCCAAAAGCTGCTATAATAATATAAGGTCCAAGCCAATTAGGTTCAAATTTGCCCTTTTGATCTCTATGTTGTTGATTTTTA
>MU224573.1:241722-258074 GCA_018584345.1 Thuja plicata | reverse complement strand
AAATATCCTCCAATAGGAAAATAGGAGTTGACTTTTGTGTCCCACATAAGACAAAAAGTGTTTTTTCCCTTTTTATAAAATAAGAATAATGCTTTATTTGTGCAATATAGGATAAGAAGAAAAGTGGAATTTTTTATTTAAATAAAAGAGGAGGAAATTCCTTTTAATTAAATAAAGGCTTAGGATAAAGTGATTTTATTATTTAATTAAAAGAGATTTTTAATTAATTAAAAGAGAGCATGTTCTCTTAATTAAATAATATTTTTATTTTTATTTTTATTTTTTCTCTTTTAAATTAAATAAGGCTCAAACCTTAAGAAATATTGAATTGATTATGATTTGATCAAGAAAATTGATATAATTGATATTGTTGATATTTGAAAATATTGATTCAGGGATTTGATAAATTGAGAAATGGGGCCCAAAGTCTAGGCGACCATTTTAGGGTGCATACAATGGATACAACGGATCTTGCATAGGAAAATATACCAGGTGACATGCCATTATTGATACAAGCTATTAGGCATAGGTGATGAACAAAGGAAGCAACATGAAACAAATAAAGAAAAGAAAGATGTAAGTGGAGAGGAACAAAAAAGTGATGCCAATGATAAGAACACTGAAGGTGAAAAGGCTATAGATACAGACAAGGTTGATGTAGAGACGTCTACTACCAACCAACAGGTCAATACTGAGCAACATACAAAAGGCAACACACCTCCCACACAATCACCAAAATCAACATATAAAGAGAAGGAACTTGCAATAGTCCTTCATTCCCTTGCTTCCGACACTATTACAAAGAAGAAGAAGAAGAAGAAGAAGAAGAAGAAGAAGAAGAAGAAGAAGAAGAAGAAGAAGAAGAGAAAAGCTCCAGTCACATTAGATGAAATTATTGATATACCAGACTGTGATCCTAGAACATTGGATCCAGAGTCACTTACCAAGTATGGATAACTCTATAAAAGAAAGGCAATACAAGACAAGCTCAAATTGGAGCACAAGAACTAACAAGTTCCAAAAAGCACAAAAGAAATATTATTGCAGATTGTTCCTGACATTGACATTGATCAAAATGCTCCAATACTTGATCAATTAGCAGTACTCACCGACGTCATCACATCACAGAATGTAGATGCACACAAAGCCATTGAGGAACATGCTGAGCAGAAGTGTCAATACAAATTAACCGAGAAAATCAACCAAGAAGTGGCATAAAATAAGGAAATTTTTTTTGAATTAGTTACTACAATGAAACCAATCTTATCAGAAGTAGTTAAACTTGTTCAAAAGTTTTGCACAATAGAACAGTTCACTACTGAGCATAGTGAAAAGATAGCCAAAATAGATGAAGATCTTAAGGCTAGTGCACAAGGTCTCACAGCCGAAGAAAATGCATTCCAGTTGCATGATGAGAAGATTGTAGAAGCAAAACAATTGAGACTAGAACTTCAAAAGGCTGAAAGTAGAATCTGAGCTGAGGTAACCGAGCTGCAAGCTATGTTACTCCCAAATCTCACACTGTTGTTGAAGCACATGACTTCGGCAAAAGCATTGATTGCCACCCCAAAGATGTCTGTTACAAAAAGTATATATGACATGCACACCAGACTAAATTTGGAATACATGACCCTAGAACACCTCCAAGAGCAATGGGAGAAGATAATGGCAGACATTCAAAAATCCCATGTGCACATACTTGACAAGTTGTAAGTATTACACCTTTGTCATTATTTTCAAAAAAAGGGATATATATGTATAAGGGGGATATTACATGTATACATGTCAAAGGGGGAAAATGTACAAAAGGGGAAAACATGTCAAAGGCCAAAGAGGGAAATACACAAAGGAGAAACATGTACATACCGATGCATGCACATAGGGAGAGTCGTTGACAAGGTATGCACTTGGTGTAAATACTGAACATTTCAGTTTGCACATATCAGTTTTTGATATTAATGCCAAAGGGGGAGATTGATAATCCTAAAGGATCATATTTGTCATTAATATACAAGGAAATTTTTTTTGGACTATTAGTAACATGTCACCAAGTGACAACATTCAATCAAGCACAATGGACACCGAAACAGTCAAGTGTAGAGGACATCGAAAATAGAAAAGTGCAATGGTCACCAAAAATGTTAGTACAAGTGAACACTGATATACACTATCACCGACGGACAGTTTACAGTGTAAACTGAGAGCATAGTTTACAGAGTAAACTGACACAGTTCAAAGACATCACTGAGCACAGACTACAGAGCAACCTAAGCACCAGTCTACTGAGAGACAATTTTATTTTTGAGAAATATGGATCTGAGTTACACGTCAAATAAAACACTTTAGTTTTATAATTAGCTTTATGCTAGCTGTAAAACCATTTCTTAAGGAACAAGTAAATCATATGTAATTATTTTAATCAAATTAACTGAATGTAAACATGCAAACTAAGAGATCAAGGTCAAGTTACCTTTGATCATAGTGTTTTTATTGTAAAGTGTGAAACCTAATTAGGTCAATACATTGTATAAATAGATGTAGTAATCAATCAGACAATGACGATTGTAGCCACAACATACATCTATGGATCAGACAAAGAGTTTCATGCAGAAGGACACAAAAGACAGAATTCAGTTATGAAGAACAAGATTCAAGGCTACCGAGCAGAACAAAGGTATTAATCAATCACTATAGGTGATACATATACATTGTGAACTTAAAGGATCTGTATTCATAAATTCAAGATTGCATACTATCAGGTCAACAAGTATTTTTGACTACTCTCTAACAATTGTAGCAAATAGAAGAAATCCTTTAAGAAGGTGGACTTAACAGTCTTATTGTAAATCTCTTAACCGAGTGCACACTTAACAATGTTGTTAAATCTCTTAACCGAGTAGACCTAACCAGTCTAAAATGTTACTCCTAACAGGGTAAGAACATCAGAAGTGATCACACTTGTAGCCTTAACCGACACCTTCCATTTTGCAGATAGTGAAGCTTTGTGGGTTTCATCCCCACCACAGTTTTTACCTTCTAACAGGGGTTTTCTGCATTACCAATTCTTGTGTCATGTGTAACTATTTTTCATGAATGTTTCTATGAATGTTTACATGCAATTAAGCTTATAATTTGGTATTACATGCATAAGGTAGAAAATAAATATGGTCCGTAATGGAAAGAAAGATTACTAAGGTTTAATTGATAAAAAAATTTAAGGGTACTGATTCACCCATCCCCTCTCAGTACACACCATTCCATTATTCCAACAGATTGGTCACTTGAGGTGACTTTCAAATTTGATTTCAAGTATTTTGTTAGCTAGAAAATTTCCCCAATTCCTCCTCTACTAGAAGAAAATCAATATTTTCAGCTGTGGGAAAATCCTTAAACTTTAGAGAAGGGTTTTTGTCTATATTCGGAAGAAGGGAGTCAAACAACAACATCCATTCCTTCTCCTCCAAAATCGTGAGGTTGCCCGTACAACACATCGATCCGAAAGCAAAAAATGCATAGCACTCATCCGATGATTGCCAAAATTCTTCCATCATTTTTCTCCTAATATATCTAAGGAGACCGCCTTTCCAAGAACACGATTGGGCATATTAGCATGGATGGTTCTGGTTTCCTCCTCCCATTTCTGCCTGATCAAGTTGTATGGTGATGCCTTGTCAGGATTCCTCATCGCAACAGAGCAATCACCTTCTACGTCTCTCGTGCATGGTCGAATGCATGCAAAAATAGATCTTTCATTAGATCTCTTCGCCGCTTTCTCAATCTCCCAACAGAGAACTGTATTTTCATTGCAGTGTTTGACAACAAATGGCACTGGCTATGGGGCCACGAATTTGTACCCACCAGTATTGTCGTATTTTCCCACTGGCATGTCCGTCTAATGTTACGGCATAATTGTTGTACAGTCACGATCTCGTCAATGACATCAAAGTACATAGCAAAATTAAAATGCATCCCAAATTTCTATATTTTAGCGCGCATTTTGGTGTTCAAAAGTTAAAATCATCTGTAGTCTTTTTTATTTAAGTATTTAAAGGGACACTTACTTTTCAATTATTTATCAATTTAGTAAAAAAACTTTGTTAACTAAATTTATTATTATAAATATTAAAAAATATTTTAAATATTATTTTGAAAGAAAAAATTAAATTTATTTATATATTTTATTTTTTAAGTATTATATAATTTTTTATAAAATAAAATATATGATTAAATTTGTCTATTAAAATCATTATTAAATAATTATAAAAAACTATATAATTCATTTAGAGGCATGCTAGATTTTTCACATCAATGATGATACTACATGATGAAGATGAAAGAATAACTAGAGAACAAAAATAATTATCTAATATTATTAAAAAATAATAATTAAAAATATATATAATTTAATTTTAAAGATATTATATTTTTCTAATGTTAGTTTTAATACGCTTTTTTCTAATGTCATTTCAAATCCAATGTATTATATATATTTTTTATTAGTCAAAATAAAAAAATTTAAAAATAATCTTCAAATAAAGAAATATCACAATTTTTTGATTTTTTAAAAATATATATATAAATAAATTTTATTTTAAAAAACAAACTTTTACTCATTAAATTTATAAATTCAAAATTTAATTTCTTTCAAAGAAACTATAATAATAAAATTAATTCAAAAAATAAAATTTACTAATAAGAAAACGCCCTCCACATAATTAAACTAAAACTATAAATACTTTCTACTCGTTAAAAAAAACTACACACTTCAATAAAAACAATAAAAATGGCTAAAGAAAAAATATAAAAAACTTTTCTTTTTAATTATAAAATCTAAAAAAACATAATACATAGAAAAAGGGAATATGTCCTTAGCCTCGGCCTTATAAAAGTCTTGTTTGAACAAGCTTTGACTAGATACCACACAAATTAGAAAAATAAGTCATGAAAAGCGTGTGATAATTCAAACCTCTTTAGCGCACTCTTCACATTAGTTTATTTTTTTAAACTCGGACTTTTACATTAATAATGCCATGTATTTTGCTTAAAAATAAATGTATCAAGTGACACCTTGACTTAAGAACTTGTTAAAGATTATCACTCAATAAAGCGACTACGTCAATCTTGTCGGGATTCACGCCAAAACCGGGCCGCGGATGGGTCGCTATGGCACCGTTTGTTTGGGGAATTGGAATTTGACTCAAAACCTGATTATTATAAAATCGGGTTTTGAAATTTTGGCTTTGCATCTTCCTGTTTTGAAAATCACGGATCCGACAGCGAAATTAAACTCGGTTCATAATTTTCTAAAACCTGGATTTCATTTTGAATTTCACCTATTTGCCCGGAAGATGGTGCCGCCCATTTCAGGGCCTAAACCGGGTTTTGAAGGCTAAACCGGGTTTGCAACATAGAGTCCCAAACGGTGGATTTCGGGAAAAAATGGAAGTCCCGCACCCAATTCCTGTCAAATCCCTGCAAACAAACGGGGCCTAAAGAATAAATTTCTAAGACCCTGATTTTCTGGTCATGCATGCTACATAAAATTGACCACGGGTTTGGCATACTTACAAAGTTAAATTAGCAGTTGTCATTTGTTTAAGATTGGAGATTATGGGATTTCATCCATCTAACTTTTTCAAAGATAGATGAACTTGATTCATATTGTAGTGCCCCTCTATTTTGGTTTGAATCTATGTTATGTTATGCTTTAGTTTTGGTGTGACACTGAAGTATTAATGTCAAGGGGTTTGTGTTTGTGTCCGTTTGAGACATTTGAATGTTGTTGGTTTCATCTACGTTTTTCTTCTAGGACTCTGTTCATAATTATGATGAAAATTGGTTATTCTTAAGAAAATTGTGTGTTTATGCCTTCGTCTTGTGAATGGTGAGAAAGAGAGAGAGTGAGTTTGCTTTTAGTATAAAATTCAAATAAATAAATTAGACTTAAATACTCTCAATGGTATTAATGAAATTTTTTTAGTAATATGTGCACATCAATTAATGTGTGTAAAAAGGTAATTAAAGATCAAGAGGGCAAATCAGTTATTTTAAGCTTCTAGCATGCACTCAGACACTTAGAACTAGCTTTCTTGAATCTTTCTCTTCGATTGTTGTTGGGTTCTGAAAATTTTGGGGAAAGATCATGCTTGTTGGTTTGCTGAGGTAGTTTGCAGTTTGGTTGGAGTTGGGCCAACAATCACACAAACCTTCAGTAGGTTGTCATCACTTGGCATTTTGAGGTAGGGCCTTCAATTCTGTATTTGCATATTGAGTTGTGTGTGAATGTATTCAGGGTTGTAATGAACTCCTTGCAAACTCAATATATATGTTTTACAGTAGGGCTTCTTTTAATATGGAATTTTAAATTTCACATTGGAAATAATGTTTGTGGAATTTGTAAGTTGAGTCTTGGGAAACATATGCATATAGACAGTGGAAATTATAAGTCTCAGTTTTTTATTGTCTCAAGTTTCTGGTGGTTTTCCCCAATTCATTGTTTATACATTGTTTGGATGACTTCAATATACACACACACGTGTGTGTATATACATATAGATACATCTATGTATATATAAATATAGATACATATATACATACATGTATATATATATATATATTGCTGATTTTATTCCAGCTTCTTGTGATTTCTTTCTGTCTTTCTATTGCTGATTTTATTCCAGCTTCTTGTGATTTCTTTCTGTCTTTCTATTGCTGATTTTATTCCAGCTTCTTGTGATTTCTTTCTGTCTTTCTATTGCTGATTTTATTCCAGCTTCTTGTGATTTCTTTCTGTCTTTCTATTGCTGATTTTATTCCAGCTTGCTGTGATTTCTTTCAGCTATGTTGCTGCTCCATTATATCTAGTTATTATTAGCATTACATGCGTGTATAGAGAGCTAGAAATCATTTTGCTAATTGTGAAAATGTCTCTGTCCAAATCAGATCTATTAAATGATCTTTGTGATTAGATTTCATTGTACAGCGGTTTGGAAGTCAATTCTTGAATCTTATGGAAGCTTTGCAGAACAGACATTGCATATGTTGTCTGTTCTTTTGGACATTGTCCAGGATGAGTAGGAGACTCTATTTGTTTTTGTTTTTTATAACTTACAATTGGTTATAATTAGTTATACTTTGGATTGTATGAAGTTAAACAAGTTCAATTATTTGAAAATTTCTATGCTTTGTCTTGGACGGTAAATGGCAATGTTCAAGCATTAACTATTTATTGAGGTGCAACTTTTAATCCGTTTTAGGAAATGAAATTTCTCTTCTGTATTTCCATATGACTATTCTATATATGTATGTGGAAGTCTGTATGGTATTATTTATAAGGTGTAAAATTAAGAATTGCTTTGTTAAATGTATCAATAAATAAATTGGTATTCTTGTGAGTTAAGATTTATAACATTGTCGAAGTTGTTTGATAGATTTATAATATTGTCGAAGTTGTTTGAATAGAAGGGGTTTTTTTTTTTTATAGTAAAATATGTTATTACATTATAATTTTGTATCATTTTGAATCACACATCAAAGTAAATCTAATTATGTGATTTGGGTTTTAAATCTTGAGATGCTCCTTGCATTAGAATTCTAGTTAAAGTTATTTGTTAAACACTTTTATTTGTAATCGACAATTATAAATATAGGGATGCTTTTTGAAATGGAATATTAATTATTGTGTTCATTAGATGCCTTTAAATGAAGTTGTTAAACTTGTGTTGATTTTAATAAGAAATGGGCATTTGTGTATTCATGAACAAGAGTTTTAATTTTTATTGTTGTTTAGTACTTTAGTGAGAAGTTGTTAATCATGTACATGTTGTGTTCTCACCAAAATTGAAGTCGTAACTTGAGCCACAAAGTGCCAAGAGACTTATTTCTATGATTACAAGTTAGAAGATTGAATTTGAGTATACTTCATATGTATATTATTCTTGTGTTTTAAGATATATTGTTTATGAACAAACTTAGGATGGAGGTCTAGAGTCATTAAGGGAGAGTGGCTCTCAATGGGGGTTGGGGCCCTAAAGTAGCCAAACCTGGGTAACCCATTGACAGGTTTTGTAAACAAGTGAAAACTTAACGAATGAATGGGGTAATAATATAAATCAAATAATTATGCCTTGCCCATGCCTCTTACGCTTGTTCAGGTAGAGGGTGGGAGTGGGAGATGATGGGCCTGCAATGTCAGCCATGATTGTACACCCTCATCACCATGAGAGGATGATACAGTTCCACATGAGTCATCCTTCGGGGTCGGGGCCCTGAGTGGCCAGACCTGGGTAATCCAAGGAGATAATTATGTGATGATACTCTTCCCTTGTATGATCTAGTGTCCATTCCTAATTTGTTGGAAAGTAAATCTATAATTATACCTTGCTTGCTTGATTTTTGTTGATTTTTGCTTAGCCCTTGTTTTATTTTGTTGTTGTTTATGCTCTTTGGGCAAGTGCCTGAGCTTTGGAAGGGTGTAGTTACAGCTCTTGCATACCACTTAGATAATTTTTCATTATTTTTTTTATATGATTAGAATAAGATTGTATTTGGTTTACCCATTATGGGTTAAATGTATTACGATTGATCGTACTCTATGTTACAAATGATTGATTATGATTTTAGAATGAGGTCAATGATGCTCTTGGCAATTGATTTGGAATTTCTTCATTACACTCTTGTGGTTGGTCGGCTTGTAGAGTTGTTACTTAGGTAACTACGTTAGAAGACCCACGAGGACGTAGGAATTGATTATCTCATTTCTCAAGTGTGATTTGTTCAATGCTAACATTATGTTTTTAAGTTCTTGTATTTATGTTCATGTGGTATAAAATATTTGTTAAAAGTTATATTCATGATCATGACATCATTTTGATTTTTTTGATTTTTTTTTTAAAATTCCCTTTTTATTGTCAAGTTGGTTGTCCTCTTGAGTCTCTTAATGGGGGAGTTGCATATAATTTGGGGGGTTTGAATTTAAGTGTATGATGCAATTATGGAACATACTAAATCATCTTTATCAACTGTGTTCAATCAATTGAATAACAAATCATTTAAAATGATCTATATAAATCACAATTAAATCTGAATTATCCAGTAGTAAGCTTTGAGTCGTCTAAATTAGACAAACTAATAGTAGATCCTATTTAAATTGGCTATTATGTGTATAATGGTGAACTCCTAATAGCTCCACCATTTACTAGATGGTCATATCCACTTGCCCTTGTTATTCATGAAAGAACTAGCCCTAAGACTTCGCAGGTCTTGTGCTACTTTACCATAAACACAAAACATCTACCGGGGACCTAATGGTTATGGGTTAATAAGAGATCTAGGTTATAAAGATATTTTATATTTAATATGACGGAACAAATTATAAAAAGTAAACTATAATTATTATACAATGCATGGCTCAAGGAAATGACATGCCTAAGAGGTCATGGTTTGACTTTTTGTCACCCAAATTTATGAGGTAAGTTAGTAAATAGTCTAGTTGAGATAAAAGTGGCCTCAACTAAACATAGATAATATTTAATTATCACTAGTCAAGGATTGGTGATGTACTGGTGAAACTTGATACCTCGAGTCAAATTTGTACATGTTATTATCTACCTAAGAGGGATGAATTAAATATTGTAAAATTAATTACTAGGTGCAATATTACACAAGTATGATAAACATTATGCTTCTATGAAGGGCACATGCACGAAGATGGGGGACCAAAAAGGTGCCAAATTCCTTTTTGGTCCCAAAAAGAGCATAGTACTTACGCACTAAAGTGCTTGCACTCTATAGCGTGCACACGCTATGGCTTGGGCAATTCAAACCATAGTGCGTGCGTGCTATAAGGTGTACACCCTATGTAACAGAGAGAGAGAGAGAGAGAGAGAGAGAGAGAGAGAGAGAGAGAGAGGGTTTTATGTTNTGGGCAATTCAAACCATAGTGCGTGCGTGCTATAAGGTGTACACCCTATGTAACAGAGAGAGAGAGAGAGAGAGAGAGAGAGAGAGAGAGAGAGAGAGAGGTTTTTATGTTCCTTATTTGAATTTGAGATAGGATTAGGTTTATTACCATTATTGGGATTAGTACTCAATATGCATGTAATTTTATTCGTATAAGGAGAAATATCAATTATGAAACCTCCTTGTTGTTATTTATATCAAATTGAATCTTAGTCGTAAATCTTGAATGTGAGTTTGTTGTTTTCTGTGTTGAAATATGATATTCTTCTACAAATTTGGGTCTGATTCATTCATAAATATGGCTATATCTTTAATATTACCTTAATAAAATTTTGGGTTTAGATAATAATATGATTGATTGGTCACTAATTTTATTGATTTGATTATTGTGGCATTGATCTTTGTATTAATAAGAAAGTAAACAGATGAGGAAGCAGTGAAGGATTCCTCAATACCTAATGCTCCTCCCATCAAATCACCAATTTTCCTTAAAATTATACTATGCAATAGTTGTATAGGAAAATTGTGAATGATAACCCATCTAGGCCCTAAAATTTTACCATGGGATGAGTAATCAAAGTTTGGAAACCAATTGAATTTTTTTAAAGCATCTCCTTCATAAAATATAAGCTCACTAAACAATAATTCCTCTTTGAACTTTTTGTCTGTACAGTCTATGTAAAGATAATTTCCCTCAAGGTTATAGATACTTACTTGGTCCTTGAGCCGTATTTGTAGCCAACCAATAATTTTGGTAGAAGGAGATACTGGGCTGCACCATTTTGCGAAAAGACCATGGGTCCTTCAATGATGCCACATCTCTTCGGTATAAATGTTATTCATCACTGTCACAATTTATTTGGCATTGTCCAGATAACTTATGTCATCATCTTTGTTGACTGGATGAAAAGGGTTTTGTTTTGAATGAGGATAAACTATAGTAATCACAACTTGGATGCTAGGGTTTTTAAAATCCATCAGATGTGCATTGTTTTGATTCGCCTTTGGCAATGAAAATTTATACAAGGGTTTGGTTTGAAAACTTGTTGAGGTACGTCCATTTACTTTAAAATTAGACCTCAATCTGGCCTCATTATTTTTAGGGTTTGATACAATTTCCACAAAGCTTTTATTATTTTCAAGATTAGGCATGCCAAGGTTAATACCCTCAATTATTTCATTATTTTTGTGAGATTTCCTAGATTTATCTAGATTTAAAGGATAAAAATTAAGGGGTTTAGCACCATTGAAAGAGGGGCAAGATATAGGCTTACTCTTCAGTACCAGAGGTAAAAGAACCCTTAGAGCTTTAATTTCTTGACGGTCGATGGATATTTTGTTGGATCTGATAGCAAATAGGGGTTTCCCAGATATGGGAATGACCCATAATTTTTTACTCGAGGATTCCACTGAGTCAGAATGTAACCAAGGATGCTTACTCCTATGGTTTTGAATAGGAATCCATTCATCTTCTGCTTCCTTTGAGAGTGGTACTTTTCCAGTGTGAGAAGGATCATCTGTTTTACGAAATTTTCCTTTATTTTCTAAATCCTTCTGAAAACCTTGCCCTTTGAGGGATTTATTTTGATCAATCCTTATTGATTTATTTCCAATCTTAGATATGTCATAAAAATATCTTGATTGGGACATCAAAATGATTTCATGTTGGAAATCTACCATCTGCCTTCGAAATACCAGATTTAGTTTTGCTAAAAAATTGCAGTTGTTTCTTCGCACGAGTTTGTTGAAAATGCAGAGCAGAGTTGTTTCGAGCCATATTTTTAAACTCAAGATAAAGTATCAATCTTAAATACAACCCTACCAAAGAATTTTACATTATTTAGTAGTAACTATGTTGGAATATTTGAATGTTCATTAAAATAATGAGAAATAATAACCGCAGGTCAAAGTCTTGATCTTTCAAATTGAACTTTAAACATCAATTTAAGGAAAAATATCTCACCATAGAAATGAAATGAAAATCTTACCATGACCTCAATTAAATTACACTCAAACAAACTTCATATCTTCAAGATGACTCGAATCATTCAAAGAAGAAGAACTCCCACATGACGAACATTGGACAATTCTATTAAACGAGGAAAATGTTAAACTTCTTATATGTTGCTAACATATGATAATAACTACATGATCTTATTAAAATTAGTTTTGACAACATGATATTGACCAATGGAAATAAGACACTTTTATGACCAATTTGTTCATAAAATTAAAAACTAAAACATTTAATTTGATTACGAAATCTATTTCATATCTCATATTTGTTAGCTTGCAAATAACATTCATTGCCATTTTTTGTATGATTTTATATAAATTTGTACATACTTAGGTTTCAAGAATGACATAATGATAATATTATTAATGACCGCATAAGTTATAAATCATGACTAGCCCACCATAATCATGGAAGAGAAATCAATTAATGCAATCCCTAAAGTCTTCAAGCACATCATGAAAAAAATTCACGCTTTCTAAAAATGATGGTAAGGATCATTTTGCGAGGTAAGGATAATTGATGACTTTAAAAAGATGTGGTGAGTACAAATTGGCAATAACAAGTCATGCAGTACTTACCAAGTTTCTTAGAATGCTTAAAGTTAATAATCAATATGAATGCTCTCTCTTATGCCTTAAGATATGTCCCTGAGTATGTGTTCCTAAATGATCAACTCAAGACTTTTGGAGTATATACTAATGAGGAACTAATCACATCCCAAAAAATGTAAACTTGAAGAGTAAAAAGGTTTAAATTTAAAATAGGCTATAACAAGTCTTTAAACTATGCATTGGGTCACACCACATGCCATAATTTGATAAGGGAAAATATACTAAACCAGGGATTGAATGCATATGGTTGATGTGTAGTGGTCAACACCACTATGTAGATGATGGATTTATAGACAATGATTAGTTAATAACAAATTTACACACACACACACACACACATTTTTATAGACATCATAAATGTAAATTTGTTATTAACTAATCATGTATATAATTCCATCATCTACATATTGGTGTTGACCACTACACATCAACCATATGCATTCAATCCCTTGTTTAGTACATTTCCCCATGTCAAATTATGGCAGGTGGTGTGACCCAATGCATAGTTTAAAGACTCGTTACAACCTGTTATATATATATATATATATATATATATATATATATATATATTTGGGAAGACTCATGGAGTGGGAAGCCGATGCTATTTGAAGATGAGAACTTACAAGACCTGATCTGGATCATGATAAATACATGGGGTGATAAGGTCAGAGACTATATGGAGATTAGGAAAGGTATGATGGGGATCAATGGTGTTGGAAAAATACAGACTCAATAGGGCTAAATGAGGCCCAAATTGAACAAATGAATAGCATTATGACAGACAGAATCGTAACCTTATGTGATGAAAAAGATTTTATCATCTGGTGTGTAGCCAAGAGCGAACACTATTCAGCTAAGTTAGGATATCAATTACTGGCTAGAGATGAGGAGATAGCGGGATGGCCTCACAAATTGTGTTGGGATAAGAATTTTTTACAGAAGGCAGGAGCTTTCGCTTGGTTGGCCATTCAAGGGAAATCTTAACAGGGGAACGTAGGAAGATGTATGGTTTTGTGGGGCCAAGTATGTGTCCAATGTGTAGGAACGCTACTGAGGATGTGGACCACCTATTAGTGCAATGTGAAATGGCACAGAGATGTTGGGATATGGTAAGACAGAAACTAAATCTAATGGGCCCCTTACCAAACCATTTATTAGAACTCTTAAAAAGCTGGCCAACTCAAGTTCATATATCTACTCTATCCAAAATATGGATTGTGTGTCCATCTCTGGTTATATGGGAATCATGGAAAGAGAGAAACAGGAGGATTTTTCATAATGCCTCAGAATTAACAGATTAGATTTTACAAAGGATAGATGGGACTATAGAGGAGGTAATGAGCACATGGATAAGCTTTAAAAAACCAAATTCAACTTTCTCTCTGTGGGATAGGATAGTGCAAATGTCATGGCCTGTCATTAAGATTAGATATGATAATGATGGTAACCTCATGTTGAGGGAAAAGACACGTCGAAAGAATATAGTGTGGATCCCTCCCAATCTGGGGTGGGTAAAGATAAACTTTGATGGATGTTCGAAAGGAAACCCAAGAATATTTGGTGCAGGTGTTATTACCCGTCACTCAAATGGAGATATTTTAGTAATGATGGAAAAGAAATTACAAGTAGGGAGTAGTAATATGATAGAAGTGCATGCTGCATTACTAGTTGTGAAACTTGGGAGGATGCTAGGTTCGAATCAAGTTCATATCGAAGGGGACTCCAAGGTGATTGTTGAGGCAATCAAAATTAACCAATCAAATACATGACAAATACAAAGTGTTTTGAGGGAAGTGATAAGTGTTTTAAATCTATTTAGTAACTTTAAAATAACTCATACACTTAGGGAGGGCAATAAAGAAGTAGATATAATGGCAAACTGGGCTCTCACATTTGAAATATTCAATGATATTGTGTTTGAAGATTTATGTAATCTCAATATAACTGATTAAAGTATTATACAAGGCTTCATTGCAATAATGATGAGATGATGGAAAATGAAAATTTGTTTCCAACTTATCAACTTGGCGGCTGAAAGGACGGATGACGGGAGGAAAGAATGATGTCTTGATGCAAGTAGAATGCCCGAGGTGTGTGGATGAGATGGTGCATTAATGCAAAATAATGGTTCCTGAAGGATTATATAATTCTCATTAAATGATAAGGCATTTGGCACAACCACAAATGACATGCAAACATGCCTTAAAGCTTAAAATGAAAGTCAGTTGAAGGAAACCATTCAAGGTAAAGTGGATTTGGAAACTTTTAGGTGCAGATGTAGAGAAAGCAGAAGTTTGAAATCAAAATGGAAGCAAATTTCAGCGTGGACTCGAGGAAGCAGATGAAAGCATTCAAAGGACCGACGAGCCGAGAGAGAATCCAAGATTTGCTAAAGATAAAAACATAGGAAATGATAGATGCAGTATTAATGGTGATTAGGGAGCAATTCCAGGAGAGAATGATAAAGCGCAAAACAAATATGGATTGCATTTCCTTGTTTATTGCATGGGGGCTGGAAATTCATATGAAGTGGGTCATATAACACGAGCTCTGTTTGAGGAGGATGTTTTGGAAAAAACTCGACTCCATTCTAGAATGGGCTATCCCTGGGATTGGCTCAGACCTTTCAGAATGTTTTGAGGACGAGGAGGACGGACGTAGGATTGGGCTTATTCCATTCCTGCGTTGGAGAGCAAATGTCGATAAAACCCTCATGTTTCACAAAGCAGAGGATGGGTGGAAAAAGGTGATAGTGGAATTGGAAAGGCAGAGCAATCGAGCAAAGGACATTACTGTATTTTTGCCCAAAATGTGCCCCGCAAGCAATGCAATAAGCGAGGAAAAGCCAGGCTCAGAAGGAAGGGAGTAAAGGCGAAGGTAATGCAGTCCCTTTTTTGCTTTTTTGAAATTATGGAGGAATGTTGGGATTTGAAGATGCAATAGAGTTTTTTGAAGATATAGGCTCCAAACAGAGCACAGTAGCATATTAACAGAACGAAAGGCATACGACCACAAACATGGAAGTGAAGTTTTTTGGGATCTTGTTTTGATTAAAATGTAATAGATGTTTTAGGCCAAGTGAATAGGATAGAGACCATTATGTAAGTTGGAATGACATGAAACATGATGGGTAAATGCCCGTATATTGAAGTAGGAGAATTATAATGTTTATGCAATGCAATGTAATTTTCTTTAATATTAATAAAAAAACCCCTTACCGATACAAAATAAATAAAATAAAATAATATATATACATATATATGTATATATATATACATATTTATACAAATACACACACACACACACACACACACACACACACACACACACACACACACACACACACACACACACACAAGACCCCATCAAGTAAGCACAAGGATAATACAATATCTTTTTTACATATATAAGAGCCCATCAAGTAAGCACAAGGATAATACAATATCTTTTACATAAAAATTATAGAATAATGTAATTAAATAACAATAATCACATAATTCTCTTAGGATTGAAAAGTTGGTGCAAGGAACTATTTGGAGTAAAGTATTGAAATGTATATACAAATAAAATGAATAAAAATGATGGTACTTTGCTTGAAATCTAATATAATTACATTGTAGTAGATATGGCTAATCAAATGCTTTGAAATTTGTAAATTCAATTTTTTTTAGGCCACTTATGTGATTTGTGTTTGTGATCCAAGTGAATTGTAAATCTAACCTAGTCTTCTAGATTGAAACATGGTGTGTAGATACTATATATGT